>JAOUZG010043946.1:834632-855853 GCA_026289955.1 Argiope argentata | reverse complement strand
ATATATATATATATATATATATATATATATATATATATATATATATTAATAGATAGCATGAAAAATTTTGTGCCAAACAAATTTGCAAGACATAATGCTACAACATTCCCTTGCAAAGAAAACTGCTTCGGAAACACATTGGTTGATATCGGGCAGTTATAATGATCATTCTGTATCCAATATAACAAATTTATTTTCGATTAATGAATGACGATTTCAATGCACATGACGAAAGGCATGAAAAAGACCAAGAGTTTATTATGACCCCCCTGCAACTCAATTAAAACATTAAAGGTAAACGATACAAGCAACAGTGGGTGAATTTGATATAAGCATTTAAAGAATAAAGTCCAGAATATGACGACATTGCAAACTTCTTTTTCACCATGACAATGTACGCAAACATATTGTCAAAGCACTGAGAGGAATTTTAGATTCAGTTCGCTGGAATGATTCTAATGATTTTCAGTCCCACCAGCCGTATTCACCAGACATTGCTCCTTCAAACTGCTATTTGTTTTTTTCCATGCTGAGAGCTCTTTCTGGAAAGTCGTTCAATTCCTGTGCACTAAAAATTTTTAATCGAAAAGAGGGGAAATATAGTAGTTTCTGAGAAGATATAGTTTGAATGGATTGATTTTTAATTTTTATTTCATTTTTTTATTATTTATGCATTCAATACAACTTTTAACTCATTTAAATATCCAAAAAATGTGTAGGGAATATAATATATGTAAGGAAAACTTGTTCAATAGTATGTTGCAACTATTATTGGTTTGCTGCAATTTAAATATCTGCGTTAGAGCCAATTTTGTATTAATTCAAAACTTAAGAAATTTGAATGTTATTGATTCCGTACTTTTTCAAGGTTATGATTTCTCTTTCCTACTCTCATTCCATAGTATATTTAAGAAGGAAATTCCAAGAAAATTTTTGGTCGAATATTCTATAACAGAAGTCTTACTAACAGTTCTCAACCAATGCGAGAAACAAACACCTAAAATGCTAATGTATTAGATCCTTAAATTTATCTCTTAGAAGCTTTGTTACTTCCTTTTGAATTTTTATCAACATATAAGTACTTATAGAAAACCTCTGAAAAGGGTATTTCAATTATTGAATAAAATACCATGGCATTTCTTCAAATAATGATTAAAATGTGTATTAAATAAAAAAAATTCTTCATATAAACTAGCAATTCCATAAATTAACTTTTGCAAACATAATTTCTTTAGACCTTCCTGTAAGATAACTTATCCTATTTGGGTCATTTAATATTATCTCAGTTTTACAAGAATGTAAAAACCATATTCAAAAATGTCCAAACGATTCTTTATTTTCAATTACTTATTTTGACTAGAGATTTGAGTAACAAAAATCCTGCAACCTGCACTACGATTTAGGCATGTTGTTGAAAGCGGATTGATTAATTAATTAATTAAACAATGTTGAAGCACAAGGATAAAACATAATTCTTTCCATAGGTAAGGAAAATACCGCATTCTTTCAAAATATGCTTACTTGAGTAATAATTACTTCCTTTCATTCTAATATTACTTTAAAAGATTATCGTTTAACTTTGTTTCACATTTCCTGCGTTTTGATTTGTTAATCTAAGAAGCCTAGTTAACTAAGAATACTTATAAAACTTCATTAACTTAACATACAAAATCAATTTGTTATTTTATTTCAAGCTTGTTATTGTGCAATTCGAAGGAGTATTCGTCTTTACTCTATAAGTTTAGTTTGATCAAATTTAGCAGTGTGTGGGCTATTTGGATCCACATGTAACAGGTAACAAGAACTCTGAACCATCATTTCATGAAAAGACCTAAATTGATCCATTCCTCTTCAAGCTTCTCAGTCGACTCTTCAGGGGGCACATTTCACTGTCGTCGTCGTCGTATGCACCTGTTCCACATGCGCGGGGGTTCGTTGGTGGTCGCATATCTCAAACTGGGAACCCCATGGTGCCGAAGCTGAGATTTAACAATAGGCTACCGGTTACCATTGCTTTAAAAGTAGAAATCTATATCAATAGACAGCCACTGATCTAGATTTTTTTGTTTAATTTCTAAAGCCTTGTTTTTGCAGGCTTTAGAAATCTTTATTATTAGATACCCATTCATTGATTAAAGTTTTAAAAAGATCTAAAAACTTGATTTGAAAGTAGAAAATCTGTGAAACAATTGGACTGGTAATCTGTGGATAATTGGATGGATAATCTGTGAAACAATTGGATTAATAATCTGTGAAACAACTGAATTGATAATCTGTGAAACAATCGAATAGATAATCTGTGAAATTATTGGATAGATAATTTGTGAAATAATTGGATTAATAATTTGTGAAATAATAGGATTGATAATTTGTGAAATAATTGGATAGATAATTTGTGAAATAATTGGATTAATAATTTGTGAAGTAATTGGATTAATAATTTGTGAAATAATTGGATAGTCCATTAAAAAAGTCAATTCTTAAAGCCCTACTAACTTAACAGATCTTGTTTCGATTTATCTTCAGTACACATTTGTGTTGCAACATGCAAGGAAGAAATTAATTATTTCTATTTTACTAAATAACAAAAATCTATAAAATTCAATTCCTAACTGAATTTTTTGCCTGAGGTGTTCATTTTATTTTTTGCCCCTATTTTTTAAAGATTTGTAGTAGAATAATCCCAATTTGACGCGTGGGGGGGAGGATATATTTCCAATCCGATTAAATTTCATCAAATTGATTTTTTTTTTTAAGTTGCTAAGTCGTGAAAATTAAAATTAACTTCCCCGTTTTCTGAGAAAAACGAATCTCATTTATTTTAATTAAGCAAGAGAAATAAAAAAAAGTTCTGAGATTTCACTAAATTCTTAAGGTGATTAAGCGCATCAATGATTTTATATAGCTCGGTTGTCTAAAATCGATAGGTATGTTTGGAATTTCGGTAGCTTTTTTTTTCGGTAATTTTTTTACCTTGTTATGCAAATTTCATTTCACGAGAAAAGCGGGTGAAATAAAGTTCTGCAACTCTTTGTGACTTTAAAAAAAATCATGTGAAATTATTCTGCAACTCTTTAATGTGGAAAAAAAATTGAAGTTTAAAATTCTACTTGGTTGGTTTTTAGATTTTTCTTTGTGAATATCAATCGCAATATTATTCTAAACGTACGAAGAACATATGATTGTAAAATGACTATTTCTGTTCAGAAACAGGTTTCAATTTCAGTCAACAAATGAAAATATTGTGCAGTAGGTAAAAAAGATCTTAACCTTTTATCGATTTCAGGGTTTTTGAAAAAGTGATCTAGATTCATGCGGGATAACATAGAAATATATTAGATTTTGGAAAAAAGTTAGGAATTTTCAATGTTTGAAAGTGAAAATAGTAAATGAAGTCTTCTTAACTATAATTTCATTAAAATTTGTTTAAAATGACCATTTGTCATTAAATTTCTCTTTAGTTTTCATTAACCATTGCATCATTTGCTTGTTTATTTCCCAATTTTGGGACCATGGGATTTTAAAAAGATTGCTATATTCGAGATATGAATTTTTGGTCAAATAGGAATATACAAAGAAAAACTTTGATTTCCAAATATCACAATGATATTTAAAAACTTTTAAATTGAGTTCAATTAATTAAAACCTTAATTGGATTAAATGTTGTTTTGAATCCACATAGACAAATCTAGCACTTATGTCAGTGTATTAAATTTAAAATACTTGAAATTTCGTATTTCTCATTAATACTGTAAAATTATACTTGGTTTAGTTGGAGAAAACTTATAAATATTTTACGGAAAAATGAGATTTTGAGTTAAAAAATCTCTACTGCGATCATTATTTTCAACTTATAGGTTAAAATAATCTACTAAAACATGTATTACAGGGGGAGAAAATTATTACTTTCCCAAGTGTCAGTATGTATTAGTTAAAAGGATAAAAATAGCGTAAATAAAGGCTTAGAATTCGATATCGCTGATACATCTAAAATAATAAAAAACGCAAGAAACATTCAGACAAGGCAGGTGGAACTCTTCAAGGTCAAAATCGACATTTTCTGTTTCGCATGCATATTTTATTAGATGGTCTTCATAAATCAGATACTTTTCTTACGCTGAGTTTTCCTTTAAGCAAACAACTCTGTTGATATCTTGTCAGCAGATTCAGTCAGCCTTAAAATGTTGAAAGGACGAAAGCATAAACGAAATGTCTAGCGCACGTTTTAGTAATCAGCAGGAAAAAGACGAGCCAGTCAAATAAGAAAATAATAATAAAAACGACCGATGTACAACAGTTCTGATGATGAAAACAATATTTCCTTGCAGCTGATTTATATACTTAGGCAGCTCAGATTGAACGACTGGATATGTTTACGAATAATATTTATAAAACATAAAAGCTGATGATTGTTTTCTTCTGAATTCATTTCAGCAGTTCGTAAATTTTGTTCATCTTTCTTTTAATTTTGTTAGTTTGTTTTTGCTTTAAAAAATTCTTAAAATCAGCCATTTTTTTTTCTCTGATTAAATGGAAAGTTTTTGCGAAAGTCTAATTAATCATGAAAAATATAAACATAAAAAATATTAATTTTATGAAAAAAATTGATAAGATTTTTAATTTTTGATTCACAAAATCATAAAAAAAAAATTCCTGAATAAGTCTGCTTGAATTAATAAACGGAATTTTAAATTTTCAATTCTCTCAGGTTCACTAGTCGAGCAGCATACATTATTCTGATTCATCAAGAAATGTCTTCGTTTCTTTTTATCTATATTTATAGATTTAAAACAGTGTAAAATTTCGCGATTTCCATGACTTCCAATTTACCCTCCGACAATCTTGAATAATTTAGGATTTGCAGGTTTTTCCTTCAAATTGTGCATTTTCAGAGCTTTCTCCTCGCTGATTTCAACTCAAGCAATAAAATTAATATTTTTACTCTATTAGTTTGAATTTTGTTATTTAATTTAAGCACTTTTCTTAAAGCGTTTTTGAAAAAATGAATTACTAATTGGGATTTTTTTTAAACAAACTGTCAATTACTGGTATCATATATAATTTTTATTGTTTTTTCAACGGCTGAATAATTTTTAATGCATACACCCAAATTAATTGAGTTTTTTTAATTACAATAATTAAATACAGATTTTCTTTTCTTTTATTCTATAAAATTGTTTCATAAAAAAAGAAAACTCCTTTATCTCATTTACGTCAATAACTATTCTTAAAAACATAATTTTTGTGAAATATTAAATTCTGATCCAACTTAATATTTTTGAAATATAAATATTTAGTAACGAAGTGCAAGCTTTTGAATACTTTAGAGGAAATAAAATACTTACTACATATCTAGAAATTAACATTTTTTTAAAAAAATAGAATAACAAAAAGAATGCTAAGTTGTCTAAAAACAACAAATTCCAAATACTGAAATTAGGAGCTGTCAGACGTTTTATTTCGTCCACGCAAAGAAAATGAAATTTGATTTATTCAAGTATATGGAATCATCAATATCAAACTAAATGAACATTAAAAATATATTAAGCCGTTAAATTCGTAAGCAATCGAAGGAAAATCGAAACTCAAGACACAATTAACTAATTAAAAATAATAAAATAAGCAATAATGGCTTCTTAATTGTTAGAGGGAAAAGAATATTTGTTTGCTGATTTGCACTGATGTTACTCTAAATCTGCAAAAGATCTTACGTTATTTGATGATTCTTGCTTTCCTTTTTCTTGGTTTAAACCTTTTCCTAAATCATGCCCTGCTGCCGTTAAGAAACTATCAAAGCCGTTAAATTTATTTATTGTTCATCAGGAGGGTTCGCGAACACCGACTAGACTTAATAAAGAATACACTGATTATCTTCCCGCCGATGGCAAGTGAAGTTAAAATTAGATTCCTCTGAGCTGTGACATTGACTTTGGCTCCCAATTAAGCCCAAAGGAAAACAAAGACGAGAGGAAGGGTGAACGCTATTGTCGTGACTTTTCAAATTAAGAGATGAAAAGTCTGCACTTGTTTTACATTTAAGATCGCCGAATTATACATTTTCTATGCGTAATCATTTATTCTTGAGCGATTTTGGAAGTTGATTCATGTTTCATTATTGCGAATATTGTTAATTCTTATCCAAATAAATAAACTATTTCTTAATTGGGATGCTGACTTTGGTTCACAATTCAAATCAAAGGAAAAGGAACTTGAAAGGAAAAATTACAACTATTCTACTTTTAACTTGCTTTTAAATGAATTCAAATTAACTTGCTTATAAAAATTCAGTTGAGAACAACCTGTATTCAGTCAAAAGCTATTTTTGCTTCTATATTACCTTTCATAGTTGTGAGTAATACAATTTTTTTAAAATTAGTATAATTTTGAATGATGAGCTTACATCATTTAAGTAAAAAAGGAAATAACAATTAAAATATGGATGGAAGCTGCTATTATGACTATTTGTAAGAAAAGTCTGATATTACAAATTTTCTCGAATTTAATGTGCCTTTACACGTGAATAATTCCCGAATAATGCAACTTCTTAGTTTTCTTATTACAATTATTTTTTAAAGAAAATAGGATGGTTTAATTGAGGCACAAGCGTCATTTAAATACAAAGAGGAATAACAATTAAAGGACAAGTGGAAGTTGTTATTGTGACTAATTGTATGGAAAGTTCCATATTACAAATTTACTCGAATTTAATATGTATTTATTCGTGAATAGCTTCCGAATAATCCTGCCTCTTAATTGGAGCATAATATTACTGATAAATCATTAAATTCGTGAATAATGTGTAATATTTAAGGCTCTAAAACATTTTTCGTTGATGTATAATAATAAAAACACATTTTTATTTTAACTTTTCTTATTAATGTACTTTTAAATGTTCTCATAAGCTTTACAACTTAATTTATATTTATTCGTGAGTAGTTATGGAATAATTCTATCTCTTAATCAGTGCATAATATCACTGATATATTTTTTTAATTCGCGAAAAATATGTAATAATTGAGGCTCTAAAACGTTTTCTGTAGATGTATAGTGACAAAACTAATTTTTATTTAACTTTCATTCTTATTATTAATTTACTTTTAAATATTCTCATTATTTTTATAATTATCGTAAATTTGTTGATCATCATTATTCTAATGGCGCATTTAAAGTATTCAATAACTTTTTACATGAAAATTTTACAGAAAATTATGTAATTTATGAAAGTTCTTTCTTTAAGAGTTTTCAGATATCTCAGTCTGCGTTTTAACTTTCAGAAAATTCTTTAAATATGTGGATTTTAAATCGATTGTATAGAAGAGGAGCATTTATATATTCTTTATTAAAGCATCGTTTTGGAAGCTCAAAAATAAATTTTACTCCCACTATTATGAGAAATCCCACCTTTAGTACAATCTCAAACTCATAATACTCATAAATATGCATGCCATCCACCTCACCCACCTCATAAATATTCATGACAGCTGTTTAGAAGTGCTAAGAAACGTTTAATTACAGTGGGTGATATCATAGAAAAACAAAGAGAGAGAGAGAATTAGAAATACGCTAGCTTTATAAAATTTCTAAATTCGCCCTAAATCAAATGATAACTGACAGGGAAAAGATTGCAAACAAAGAAAAGCTCAAAAACTTATCTATCTTTCACATCCATCAGATGCACTTCAAAATTAGAAATGTTAATATAGAATTCTAGCTTGGTTCCGAAGATATTTGTTCTATTTCCTGTCTGTTAAAATAATTCGGTAAAAATGAAACGTTTAACAATTAATGAAAAAGAAAAGCAATGAAAGAAATCTACTCATTTTCTTGTTTTATGTTTTCAATAAAGGCCATCTTTAAAAAAAAGTAATTATTATTATTTTGAAATAATGATAATACGGACAATGATTCGAAATTTTTGAAATCGAATGAGGTTTGGTAAAATAGCACATTGTTTGAAAAAAAAATTATAAGTTCTTTTGAGATCTTTATCATCTGCAACATAATGAGCTGATTATCAACATTTTTGTTCATTGTTCAATCAGATTTCTAACAAGTAGAATAAAATTGTTCGGAACAGAATAAGTTTTATTGAAAATATAATACATTTTTCTCTTAAAACAGTTCGAATTATTGTATTTTAGCGTTTTTGTGCAGCTCTAATTTACTCACTCGTTCATTTTTACATTTTTAATGATGTTCGGAAATTCATTCCACAGATATGATATCGTTTTAATTTTCTTTGTATTTACACATAAAAACTATTTTTTTTTTTTAAATATATTCTCTATTTTTTTCGAGTATTTTTTTTATTGCATTTCATGTCCTTCTATCTGAATTCACTATGTAAGATGTCTTCAGAAATTTTATGATCGCTTAAAATTTATTGATTATATCTGGTCCTTTTATCCACCGTTTTAAATGCAGGAGCAAACCGGTCACAAGAACATTGTAAAAAAAATTAAATATTCACATGAATGACTATTCAGAAATAAAAAATTATCCCAAAAACTTTAAATACTAATTCCGTTTTTCAATTCATTTCTTTCTCGACAGGACAAAAAAAAATTAGATTGAAAGTGGCCATTCCATTCATGAGATTTTACCACTAAATCTACTTTCTCACAATAATGTCGCAAAGCGGAAATATTATCGAATTGTCGGTAGGTTAAAGGTCATCACTGAAAATATTCCTATGAAGGGATAGATCTCCATAAAACGTCTAACAAACAAAAATATTTTATATTTCTGAAATTATCATGTTCAAAAAAAATACATTACTTATAGATCTACTAAAATTATTGCTAAGTTCGAAATTAATTCGTTGATTTCCGATTAAAATTTATATCTCCAAGCAGTGAGCCGGTCTTTCTTTAAAAGCTACAATTTCTTCAGTTGAAAAGATATATGTATTTGTGGCGCCATCTATGGGTCATATGCAACACTACAAATTACTCTGGGAGGAGATTTAAAATAATTTCATAATATTTTGTTATTGTCAAATTTCATCTGATATTGCAATTTATTGAAGTCAGTATTAATAATTTTAATAACTTTATTAATAAATGTTTCTTCTTTGTATCAAAATATGCCTTTATATACATTATACAAAAAATAAATTATTTTATATCGATTTATGGCATTTTCTACGAGAACTCTTTTAAAATGATTTTTCAGTTTTCATTAGTAATATATTTAAAAGTCTAAAAAAAATAAATTATTTAATTTTATATGTCCCAACTTCTCTTTTAGTTGAATATTTTATAAGTGAAATAGATATCCGAGAGAAAGAAATATTGAATTAATTGAGATAAAAAATATTGTTATATCGTGTAAACATACATTTTTAAATCTATATTAATGCTATATTGTAATTGCTCCAAAATCACTTCCAAAATTTGTTTCTTTAATTTTATGATATCAGTTTGGAGGGAGATTTAAATAATGTCTTGGAATGTTAATTATTGAAATTTTTAAATTGAAAATGGCTGAGCAATTAAATACAATGAATTTTAGTTTCTATATTTTTTATTGAAATATTTTATATTTTTATCTTTTCAAATTTCCTTAGGTTCTTTCCTGAAATCTCCTAAAAATCTTTTTGATGAATTATCATTTATCGTACGATACATAAATTTATGAAAATGATTCATAAATTAATTTCTCAAATAAATAATCTATTGTTAAGAAATTTTGGATAATTTTTTATTACTTTATTTTATCATGGCACTATTAGAGCAGATAAAGAGATTTTTATTTCAATTCTATACAAATAATTAATCTTTTGAACAAATATAGTATTTTCTTTCGATTTTCAATTGCACGGATATCAGAGTAAGTCAGTAAATGGCCAATAGATAGCAGCACATACTATCTACTAATCAGTTTCGATCTTGATTTCCAAATTCTGAAGAAAATCACTAGTCCTTGTGTTTCGCAAATCGCCGCAGTAAAATCATTGCAAAAAAAAAAAAAAACTCCTAAGATTTGTGCAATTCTTTGTAGAAAAGGCGAATTTAGACGCTTAAATAATCCAGTTTTTAAATATTTAATCGTAATTTTAAACAGAAATGCAAAATTCATTCAGCAAAAATTCTAAAACTTGAAATTTATTTCTATTTTAAATAAAATTTGCTTGAACAGGGAAAAAAGCGTAATATCAATTTTTTAAATTGGTTACAGGAAATACTTTGATTCTAACACAGAAGACCAAATAAAAAAATTCAGTTGTCTCTTATTTGGAAACTGAAATAAAATCGAATTTCCTGCAGAAATTTGTTAAATCAAAATGGCGAATGTAAACAAAATTTCGATCCCGGGGCAAGGTCTCCGAGCTGGTAGAGGCCCGGGCAGCTGATTTTTAGTTTTGGGAGAAATGCGTTGGGATTATGACTGCACGAAAGCTAAGTATTTATTAATAGAACAAAATCAATAGATGGCGCGAGACTAGATTTATCATTCAGAGTGAGAAGGAAAGTAAGGCTCTTTTAGAAGGAATGAATTCTGAAAAAATTACATTTAAAAGCAATAAATACGGTATACTCCAAAGTAAAATTTGACTTCAGTATTATTATTTCAGCTTTCTTTCTCGTCAATTTTAGTGCATTGTTTATTAGGTTTACACTGTTAAAATACGTATGGAATATCAGTTTTTTTTTTCTTCATCTTTTTCTTTTCGTTTATATATATATAATTTTCTTTCTGTCTGTATTCTTTTTTTTTTTTGAAGAGGAGAGGGTTGTGAATTAAAAAAAAAAGAATACACTTCAGATTTTTTTTTATTTATTCTCTTTGAAATTCAAAAAATGCAAGCACTTAATTACAAATTTTTTTTAAAAAAATTAAATTAAAAAAAAGACATATGCAGGTAGCAAGGGCCGTAATTAAGGCATTATTTATTTCTCTCGTCTTTTGAAAAAGGTATCATTGCATAAGAACTTAATTATTGATGTTAACAATCAATCCTTTTGCCTTCTTTTTATACGTCTGTCCCTTTACAGGCATTTTTTTAAAGCTCAATCGTCGTAAAGAGCGGGAAAATCTCGGGTACATAAAATATGTCCAAGTTAAAATTAGATATTTGGATTCTTGAATCAAAAAGTAAATATCAAAATCTATAACGATAATTACCATTATATATACATTTTTATAAATGTGATATTTTTAACTATGGAAACCAGACGAACCAGAACCAGCTTATGTGTTTAGTATCAGAATAAAAAATAAATTGCAGATCAAGATGTCAAGATGTGGGTTATATAAAAATGATTATAAGATTATATATAGTTTTGTATTGATATAATTTTAAATTTAATCTTTCATTTATAACAGAAAAACCATTTTTTCTTTCAAATTTGAAAGAACTTCATATACATTTTTTTATGAAAGACGGGGTACAGAAAACAATTTAAAAGTAAAAAACTTTCCGAGGCTAAATTGAAGACTATATTATAAATTCCCTTTATTCGGAAATTTAAAAGAAATTCGTCAAAAAAAGATGATACCAAATATCAATGCTACTCATGTGATACCCATGCTTGTTAGCAATTAGTTTTGGGTACTTTCATGAAAATTTAGCTTCGGTTATGAGTTTCTTTTATAAATTTTCTCTCATGCACTAATTATGATGCTCGTATTGCAGTATAGTATTATTTGCTCCTTTAATTTATTCTGCTTGAAATAGAATAATAAATGCTGCAGTATTTCGTGTTTCGGGTGATTTCCGATTTTATTTGAATTATACTTCACATAATAATTTCTCTGAGTGGGAATTAGTATCATTTGTGACGATGTCTGATGTGGAATTTACATTCAATTGCTTTTTATTAGCAGAAGGAATCGTAAATAGGATAGTGATGTTAGATGTCTTTAAAAGTTTGTTTCATTTTTAAAGATAGCATTATTTTAAAATGTTTGGAACGTTTTTAATTAATTAATTTTATTTAACTCTTTCATATTTTTAATCTACCACAATTTTACAACTGCGTTCATTTTTAATTGAGTAAAAAACTTTTTTTTACTATCATTTTTTTGGAATTTAAGAGTTCACCAGGGATTTGAACAATTAGTTATCTTTTCACCAGGAATTTGATCAGTTATCTTTTCTGATTCTTTACGCCTAAATGAGATTTTGTTTGAAGGTTGGCCAAATCGGTTTAATTCAACTGAATTAGAATTATTTTGAAATGAAAAATAAAATATTTATATCTAAATATTTGTTTTGAGTAAAATTTAAACACAGCTTTTACTTGCTGTTTCATTTAAAAATATTTTTCTCCCACCTAATTCATATGTTAAACGGTATCAACCTTCTAAAAAAATGAGAATGGTGGTATTTTGAACAGCCTGAATTTTTGTAATATATCTTTTAACCTAAATGGCTGAAAATTCTTTTTATTATTATTATTATCATTATTTTATAATTCAAGAATGCTCCAAGGATTTCAACAATCTATTATCTTTTCTGAGGCTCTAAGAGTAAATAAAATTTTGTTCAAAAGTTGGCCAAATTCATCTTTTGTATTCTTGCAAGATTTCATTTCTTATATTTTCCGATGGTACAAAAATTTATATTTCAATTTAATGGTTTTTGATTTATAAATTTAAAAGCATAATATTGCATTATATAGTCTTAATAATTGCATTAATAGTGGGTTACATAGCTATTTAAAACAAAGAAAGAATTATTATGATAGATTATATGCAGTAAAAAATATCAACATATTTATTTATAGAAAAAATGGCAAACTAATCTAAAGATTTTGAAGGCCAAACAGGTAAAATTGATTTATTAAATAGGCGAAAAAGTTCCCCAATATATTTTGCAATATTTTCAGAAAAATTTAATTCTGTTTTTTCATGTAATTTACTAAAGCTGTGCAGATAACTTATCCAAATTAAAATCAAATATTTTTTTTAACTCTGGTGTTATTATTCTAATAACATTGATACTTAACTTTTGAAATTTTTATATTATGTTATGTATAAATATTTTTTTACAATTATAAAAAATATATAACATTTCATTTTATATAACATTAACATTATTTTGATATAGCATTAACATTCATATTAACATTTTTTTATAATTATAAAAAAATATTAGCTTATAATAAAAAAAAAGTATTTTGCTTTATAACTTAAAGTGAAGTCCGATCCTTAAATTAAATTGGCTATGTTAATATTATTTTTTATATTTTATTTTTCTGATAATATTAATTTTAAATTTAAATTTTGAATTTCTTAAGCGTAAGATACAAAAATTTATTTTCTCTTCATAGAAACTTCAGTACTTTATTTCAAAATCATTGAAATAAAATAATTAATTGCTTTATTTCAATTTCTAAAATTTTACATCTTAAAGCTGTTTATATAAAAATTAAATTAAAGCAAATAAAAAATAGGGGTGGGGCGAGGGTGGAAGTTGGGCGTAGAGAAATGGGGGAGGCCCTAACACCTGCATTGCCATATGAAGACGTCCCCTTTCACAAACAAAAATTATGTACATTTTTAGAAGCTATTTTTTTTTCAGAGAAGGAGATGTTTTGGTTTAAAATTGCAATAATTATTTCCTGAAAAATTAAAAACACACACATTCGAATACTTTTTTTAACATCCCGTATCTTAATTCCTCTTCATATGACTTCAAATTTGACAAAAAGGGCGAGAAAAATGCATTTCCCCAAGTGACACTTTTTTTTTTGTCTCATTAGTGATTTTCAAGGCAGTCTAATAAATCAATCACTGTAATTTCTGAGTTAATAGTTAGTTAATGAGAAAAGAAGAAAAAAACAGATGCTTATTCAATAAAAATAAGCTCAACAAATTACAAATTAATCATCACAATATTTTATTTTGTTCATGGAATTATGCGAAAATCAATACTTTTAGCTTTCCCCTTCCTTAGACAAAGACTTCCCAAAAAACGTTGTTTTTTTTTTTAAATTCCCTCAAAGAATGTCATTTTGGAAAACTAGGAGACGTAGAAACATTACCACTGACGAAACTAATCTACCCAGACGCTCTAGAAAATTGATACTTTGGACGCATAGCTTCACGAAACATACCTATGTTTTTAAAAGATAAGCAACTCCCAGCATTTAATTTTAAGCTCTCTTTGCCTAAGAAACTGAAAGCTTCTCTCATAAACAAATAACTGCGGTAAGCAATAAAATGTCACTCGACATCAAGCTTTGACACGTTACTTATAGAAGAAAGCGATTCGACTTATCAGCTCCTATGCAAGCAAGATAAGGCAGGCTCGATCTCCTGTAACAGTTGGGATGAATTCAGTGAAAGTAGCGTTCTAACTTATCCAACAGCAGAAATCGCTCTGTGTATTCCTACAGGTGGAAATCTTAGTGCTATGTCTAATCCAGAATCTCTCATCCTCAACTTATCAGTCGGGACTGAGCTTTAACCTTGGAAGAAAACCAGTGTTTTCACACAGGAGTTCTTATCAGTTACTTTCGATTGGATTACATTGGAAAGCGAAGCCCCCTCTCAACAATGAATTCCGCTGAAAAGGGTAACAAAAAAGAGAAAACGAGCTCCAGTCATTGGTGGAAGATTGGGTCTAGAATGAGATCCACTTCCAATTCTAAGAAAGAACCCGGTAAGTTATTATCATAATCACAGTGGAGCATTCATTCAGTTATGATCAGAATGAAGCAAATTTTTAAAGAAAAAATTACATATTTTTGGTTTTAATGTAACTTTACAGGGTCAATCATCAAGTTAGATGATCAAGATAATTTTTTTTGACAAAGAATATATAACCAGTGTTTTTTGACAAAGAATATTTTTATCAAAATTTAAACTCAAAACACAGTTTAAAATGTTTGATGGCAGCAGTTGTTTCCTTGTATATTTTAGTCAAAAGCGAAAATTCACTGAAAACGTACTTTTAACTTAAAAATTTTCATTGAAAAACCTATTTTTAAGAGCCTAATCATAGCAATTAACGCCTAAATTCTAAAATACAAGAGCAATAAATTTGACTTAAATTTTAATTTGTAGAATCATTTTTAAAAATTTTAATATCAACAAATATTTTTCTGGGAACTCTATTAAACTACACTTTCATTTAAAGAGTTCACTTTTAAAACATATTTTAAATAGCTGCACCAGATGAAATATATTTTTGAGATCGTTTTTCTAAAGTCTAAAATTTACCACAAACATATTTTCAACTTTTTTTTTTTTTTGCAAGTTTCGTTGATTGTTGAAATTTTTCGCCAGCTTCATGAAATCACTTTTAATTCTAAAATGCACATTTTTTTTTTTTTACAAAATCGTAATTTAAATAACTTTGAATAATCTAGGAAAACTATTATGAAAAAAATTTCTGATTATTTTTCGCAAAATGTAAAAAAGGAATTTAAAAATACCAAAGGCTTACATTACGAATTAAACAATATCTTAGTTACACAAAGCAAATTATTATTCTACAATAAAAAATAGAAGTCCCTTTTTAGAAATAATTTTTTTACAATGCAAAAAAAAAAGTATTTAGAAAAAAATATTAATGGCAGAACTATTCATACAACAGCCGGCGTGGTTTTCCTAGATTCCAGTTTAAATCTGATTCGAGTACTTCTATTGCCATATATAGAGTACTTCTATTGCCATATTGCATTTTTCTACAAATGTTTATCAAAAAGCATTTTTAAAAAAATCATTGCTGTTTTTTAGAAGAGTCACGTAAAGCTTATAATGGCAATATAAACGTGCTGACCAATGACTACAAGAGAGATTGTAGGGTTAAATTAATTTTGAAATATTTTTATAATATTTTTAGTTAAGGGTATATTGCAAATAGATTCGTTACAACAGTTGAAACTTTTTTAACTATTACCTGTAGTAAATAAAAAAAATTGTATTAAAATATGCAAAAAAAGCCTCTATTTTTTAAGTATTTAAATTCCGCATATCTTAAACCTAAATAAATTTAAACATGCATTCCGTTTTCTGTGTTCTCTTAAATAAGATACTATGCATTTCATTTATAATTTATTTCGTATTTTAAAACTTGTTTTCAAAACAGAAGGGTATGCCGTTTAATAATTCTCATATTCATTTGTGCTCGATCTTTTGGATTGTTAGATTTTATCTGAATAGATTTCATTCAATTTTATAAAATCTTACAAATTCTGCGTTAAATCCATATACCAAATTTTATTCGCCTAATTCTAAACATTTGATTTATAATGTTCATAAAAAATGTAAATATAATGCTGAAAATTGGTTTTTCGAGCTGAGGGATGTGTGAAATATTATAATTATAATTTTTATATATATATATATATATATATATATATATATATATATATATATATATATATATACCTCTGGGTCGATATCTTCTCTTTAAATCATCATATTATAGTAGAAAAAAGATGTCTTATTCCCAAAGATTTAATGAGCTATTAGGCATAACCAAATGGTTGATTGTAGTAGAATTAAGTCTTCCATCCAAGGCACAGTCAATTGACAATACTGACTTTTGAATTTCGTAACTCGTTTGCATACCCGTCTATGTTCCAGATCAAAATTCTTTCATGTATAATAATTTCCACGTAAAATCTATTTTTGTATAAAATATTATACTATACAAAATGTTTTATCCTTTCAAATCTTTATTGTTTGTTTTTAGTTAAAAGTAGAATAACATTTGAACCAGACGATTTTTAAAAATCTCTGACATTATATTTTCCCCATAAGTTATTAGCATTTGTTATATTGCACTGCAAATTTTGTTAACAAATACTGAAGTTTAAGAAAGTATGACTTCTTTTAAGTTAATTCTTTCAACTCCTGTCTTAAGTTTCGTTTTAAGTATAGTCAAATCACCGTTTTATGTCCAATAAAAGTATTATCAAATAATGTATTAAAATGAAAGGGGGAATTAAAAAATAATGATAGAGAAGTTCAAATTGTATAAAAGACTAAGCCTTTTGTTAAGTTCTATTTAATTGAATATTTTATTAATTATTTTGAAAAGTTGGCATTATTATTTCTTATGCCTGTCTTTTCTAACAAAATTTGTGATGAATTAGACTCAGTTATTTAGAAATTCATGTGAAATATTACAAAGATTCATGCCGGCACCCTGGTATAGGGGTAGTGCATCTTCCCCGTGATCTGGACTTCACGGGTTCGAGTTTCGGTTAGGGCATGGTTGTTATTCTGTGGTTTATCTATAAGGTGAGTGAATGCCCCCCCCCCTGTAAAAAGGGGCTGCGCATTTGAATGTGATGAATGAGTAGTAAAAGTCGTACTCTTAGCTCTAGTTGGCGCTACTATAAAGCAAGAGAAGCTGATTAGGTTTAAATCGTTGACTATCTCAGTGAGCTTGTCCATGGCAAATGCCATAAGAAACAACAACAACAAAGGTACATAACCAAAATGACTTTTAGTTATATTGAAATAAGCATTAATAATATTTTTTAAACTCATTATTATTAAATTTCTATACACTAAGTTTGAGAACTTTTTTTAAATAAAACTTTCTGTGAATCATACATAATTAAAATGAATCTGTATGGTCTATAAACCACTCAATAAAATTCTACTCCGGTAAAAATCAAATGATTATAAGAAACTGGTAATTATCATTCCAGTACATTTTATTTTTAAATTTCAAATAGTAATTATCATTCGAATATGAATTTTTTAAAAGAATTTCCGATTGATCCATCCCATATTGCCAAATGCCATTGTTTATGGTATTCTTCGAATATGGATTTTGTAATTTAGTAAGTGTTTAGAAAATGGAAGAATAAGCAATTTAAACACAAGAAACAAACAATGGAAGCAAAAAACAAAGCGATTGAATTTGCAGAATTAAAGTTGAGTCAATAACGTTTATTGAACACTGAATAATAAAGAAACAGAAACAATGGACCGCATGTTTGCATATTAAGAAATAGCAAGACATTTTGAGAAAATCTCTGTTCTGAAAAAAAAAAAAAAAACTTCCGAAAGCCTTTGAGGTAATTTAGTAATCACATACCCAAGAAAAATAAAGGAAAATTCATAGGAAATGTTGGAGCAACATTTGTGCCTACTTCAATGCAAATAATCAATATTTCAAAGAAACAATTGAAAATATGACAACCATGGATTCCTAAAATTTTGCAATCATGATAACACGTGCTTCATTATCTAATGACAACATGAAAATAAATGCAATAAAATCGGAAAAGAATGCAAACTTGGATAAAGATTATCAGTTTAATCTAATATCAGTGCGTCAAATGATTATTAAATTGGATCAGACAAACAATAGACTACAAATGACAGAGAATAAACTGTTTTTTGATAAGGCGACATTTTTCCGTTGTCTAATTATTAATCTTTCGCCTTCACAATCGTTCTGATTCGCCAATCATATCTGTATAAAAAATTGTCGGCTTCCTTTTTTCCCAATTTTATTTTTAAAACTAAATTAGTTATATTTAATGGATATTGGATATGATGGGTATTGGATATGATTATGGATATGGATATTGGACTGGCGTTGGATATTGTAGGAAATTAAAATAAAATTAATTTTCATATAACAATTAATACGGAGACGGATAGTTGATAGCTTACTGGGCTGCACTGGTCTACTGCTAAAATTTTAGCTTCAAAGCCTTATTTTACGAAAGATCCATCATGTATATGGGCCTGAGTACATTCCATCTACCGTCCACGTCATCTAAACGGGTTTAAAAATAACAAAGAACAACCCAAAATACCTGCTTATAAGATGAGATGTTTATATAGTCAAATTGACATTTTACTGCATGTTGCTTAAGGCCAAGATCTAACAATACATTTTTTTTTTTGCAAGTTGTGCAATGGATTCCGAAATTTAATTGGCAGTCTGAGTTTGATATGCATTAGTTGAGCATAAATTAGTTCCATGATCCTTGATAATTGAATAAACTGTTAACTCCCCATCTGCATATTGCCCAATTGACACTACTGGAAATTCCTGTAATTTTTGCATGCTATTGTATTTATCTTGCACTGCTATAACGTTTAATTATTTTGCACAAATACTGCATTGCACACATTCTCTTAGTTTTAAAAGCATAATTATAAATGTTGCATATTAATAAGATTTTAAAAAATATGCAACTGAAGATAACAATATTTAAAAATTGTTATTACAATTTATCATAATAGAAAGCGTCTGTAGAGTAAATTTGCCTCTACGCTTAAACAATCATGTAAATTTGCTGTTACCATTTAAATTAATTAACGTTACAAGTGAAATTACTGTCTAGTCTAATGTCAATAGATATGCATTTTTTTCTGTTATTTTCTCGTTTTAAAATATGAAAATCTGAATACATTATCTTGTCTTTATAATGTTCAATTTTATCTGTTATTTCTTATTCAATAGTCTATTTTCCAACAAGTTAAAAATTTTAAGAAATTGTGTAATTTTAAATACAAATAAAAAATACCGCTTAGTAACTAGGGAAAAAATGAAATTATTTCCATCCTAAATAGAAAAAAGAAACCTCTATTCCAATTTTTTTCTGAAACCGAATGTCTAGAAAACTGAAACCTTACATTAGAAGAAGAAGAAAAAAAAGGCAATTTCTCCTCTAAAAAGACGGAAAGAGGAGGAGCGCCGATATCCAATAATTAAATGCACTTTGATGGCTTGAAACAGTCAAAAGAAAAACTCTGTTTTTAGCTGAAAAAAAGAGTTTTTTGAGATGCGGATTGAAATCCTTAGTAATCTATCATTTCAAAGGCTTCAGTTTCAATTACGCAGAGGAAATTACTTTCCTGTGAAAGAGAAAAATAAATGTCAGTCCAAAAACCTATTTGGGACTCGGTTACTTTACCATGTAATCAATACACTTGTAGGGAATCCAAAAGAACTTAAGGACCCTTTATATAACCTTTAAAAATAATTCGACGTATTTCACAGGAGTTTAAAAGAGTTTTAGCAACCTTTGAAAATAATAGATCCTTAAAAAGTTGCAAAGATTAGAATTATAAAAAATATTATCAATATCAAATAACATTACAATATTCCTTATAATAATATTTTTTACAAACCCTTTAAATAACCTTTAAAAATAATTTGATGCATTTTATAGAAATTTAAAAGAGTTTTAGCAACCTTAGAAACTAATAGATCCTTAAAAAGTTGCAAGGATTAGAACTAAAAAAATATCAATACCAAATATCATTACAATATTCCTTATAATAATATTATTTCAAACCCTTTCAGTAACCTTTAAAAATAAATCGACGCATTTCACAGGAATATAAAAGAGTTTTAACATTCTTAGAAAATAATATATCCTTAGAAGATTGGAAAAATTAGAACCGTAAACCAATATCATCAATATCAAACAGCCTTACAATATTCCATATAATAATATTATTTGCAGAATCCTTTAAATAACCTTTAAAAATAATCCGATGCCTTTCACAGGAATTTAAAAAAGATTTAACATTCTTAGAAATTAATAGATCCTTAAAAAGTTGCAATTAGAACTAAAAAAATATCATCAATACCAAAATCAGACCGAGAAGATAGAGAGGAGACAGAAGAAATTGAAATAAAAATGATGAACTCAGCCGACAGTTATCAAAAATCAATATCATTTTAAATTAGAGGCATTAATATCCTGCTTTAAAGCTCCACGAAGGTAAAGGTACGCCAGACCCCGAAATTTTGAACCCTGGGCAGAAAGCTAGGGTCACGCATGCGCCGGTACCCTCCTTCAAATTTCCAGCTATTTCCAGGAAATTTGACCGGGGATGATAGATAAACAGGCATCAGGTTTGCATATTCCGGGGATTTTTATTAGCGGGATTCGAATTCCTCGGGCCCGGGAACACCGATCCGTCACCAGGGGAGACCTATCCAGACTCTCCCTGCTCAAAAAGGAAATTTATATCAGCGTGATCGATTGACGACATTTATTTGTTTTCAAACTGGAGCGACCTTTAAGATTTTTTTCCGGTCTCTAACAAATGTGCGATATTTTGACAAGCGTGTTATCTTAACTAACATTGTTCCACGGGTTAAATTATCAAAAATAAAAAAAAAATAAATAAAAAAACATCTGATAAAATCATTTAGATATAAGGATCTTTGGATTACGTTTATGTTTCAGAAAAATAAATTTTTGTTGCTTTATAAATTGAAATTGCTCTTCAAATTTTGCAATTGTCAAAAATTATTGTCAAATTATTTATTCAAA
>JAOUZG010043946.1:820314-834622 GCA_026289955.1 Argiope argentata | reverse complement strand
TCAAATTTTGCAATTGTCAAAAATTATTGTCAAATTATTTATTCAAATTATTGTCAAGATTAAGTTATATTTATAAATATGAATTGCATGGTATAAGTAATGCTTTTTCTGTTCTATAATAGTAGCAACTCATGAATTTAATTTATAATATAATAGTAGTAGCAAAAAAAAATGCAGAGTGCTACATTTATTATTTTTAAAAAACTAATCAAATTAAATAATATTACTCCGAAAATTACTAAGAAATTGAGAATATGAAGTCTTTCAAACTTTTTAGAACCTCTCATCTTTTTATATAAAATTCTCTTCATTTATGAATTCCGTCTTGTATCTTAATTCTTCTTAAAAATATTTATTAAACTATTAAAATATTATTTTTATATTTATTGCTTTAATAAAAGTAAAGACATGGCATCTGAAATGATTGATTACAGTGGTTGAACTTCAATTCAATGATATATTTGAGTTTCGGAAATATACATGCCATTTTTGTTCCCAAGGAATATACAAATCATTTTCAAAAAGTACTGCAAGTTAATATTTTTAAGACAGAAACTGCACATTCTTTATATCATATATATATATATATATATATATATATATATATATATATATATATAATGATTGTGAAATTTATATTATTGAAAAGATTATTACTAAAGATATTAGATAAATACGAAATAATATTGCTTATTTTGTCATGAATTAAACACGAAATTTCCCTCTGGTTATGCGGCTATAGCATGTTAGCAGATAAGCCACAATAACTTAATTTGATTATTATAACAATATTAGAGTTAATTTTTAACATGCCTCTTAATTTTGAGTTGAGATTAAATCATGAGAATTTGAACAAGAGCCCTCTCTCCCCAAATTTCCGCACCACACCAGGGGGAGAACTTTAGGCCTCGCCAAATTTCACATGAATCTGGTACAGAGTTACTTTGGTGGGATTGGGTGTTTTTAATCTGCAACCCTCTAATCCAAAAGCCACTTTCATCTGTTCATTGTGACTATTTGAAACCATAATTAAATGTTGAAAAAGAGAGGAATGCAGGATGTTTCATTCCTAAGTAGATAATTGTATGTGACGTTAGGGTGTCAGTGGCCTTTCGTGTATTCTCATCTACACAAGCAAATTTTCCAGGATTCGAGACCAAACTGCATCAAAAATACGTCCGTGTGTATGATTCTGATGCACGCTATGCAAAATGATTAAAATCAAACTGAAGGTATTCAAGGGCTCATAACTACGTTTCTATTAAACAAATCTAAAGAAATTTCACATCTTTTTTACTTAAGCCATGGGAGGGAGGGTTCCGTCAAGAAAAATAGTTTGAAATTTTGCCGACAGGTGACGCTGTAACGAAATAGAAAATAAAAAAAAACATTTCAAAATTAAAAGGATTACAGAATATTTTATTTATTTGCACCTCTGTGCGCTCTATGGGCATACGTTGTTGGTCAACATTATGCTAAAAGTATTTACCGCGTTATCAACGGCCACACGCAACATTTTAATATGAATGAAGGAGATATTTCGAAAAATGCCGTCTTTCAAATTCGTTTCATTAGTTACAAGTCCTTGATAAGTGCGATCTTTGAGAAAACCTCACTTTCAGAATTCGTAACCATTCAGAACTGGTGGCTCTGAGGCAGCCAAAAATCTTCTTTCCTTAACGGCAGGATAACATGATCTTCCAAAAATCTGCTGTATCATTCACTGGTGACCTACCTGATACAGCAGAGGACTAACGAATCTACCTCGAAGACGTACGGATCAACAATGAAATTCGCCGTGAATCCACACTATGCTGTGATGTATGGGGAATGTAGCAGTTGTTGTTGCACGACAGGGGGGGATTGGTGGAATATTATAATTTGTAGTTCTGTGGGTATTTACAGAAATCTTTGTTAGATTATCCTCGTCTTATCATAAGGTAGGCGATGACCAGTTCTCATTCACTTGTATCCTCGCCATGAAACACAAGGCAAAATTAAAACTTTCAAAGTAATCTTGTGGTTTGAGTTGCTGCTACGAAATGCATCTTGTATTGATACAGCTTCAGAATTTTGTATAAAATCATGCGCACGACTGCCCATGGGAAAATCTAGTGCTTGTGCTATTGAGCGGCCACTTACGATGGCATTTGAAGAATTGCATATGCTTGAAGCACTACATTTATTTCAATTGTTTCAACTGCAATTTCCGCCACTATTGCAGACTCCATTGCATGTCGTCTCTGCACAGCATTCAAACTACAGATTTCTTCTAACTTACTCATCAAACCTTTAACTACAATTATGGACATGAGCCTTTTCCTAAAGTTTTTCATCCATCAGCAAGAAAAGAATGCTGATGAAGCATTGTTAACATTCTGATAAAAGAGTTTCATGATTAACTCATGCTCTTTCTTGGTTAACTACATGTTCATTGTGGGCAAATAATTTCTTCGAAATTTAGGTATTTCCTTTACAGTGAATTTAAATGAGCAACTCTTTAACATATGGTTTTAAGTAGTAAACTCCATCAGTTAATACGATTTCAAGCTGTTTTTTTATCAATATAAATTCTCCCAGGGGCCACCTTGTAAGTGGGGATTAGATGCTTCCGGTATGGTAGTTGGATCTCGCCACCCTTGGTGGGTATACTAATAGGTGGGGAAGTAGACTCCTCTCATCGATGACGGAACGTAATTCCTACGGGGAAGGTTGTACCATGGCTAGTGAGGGCCATTAGGGATCAACCTAGTTCCCCGTAGTTTTACTGTTGCGGTGGTCTGATTTTTCAGTTTTATGGTTAAACCGTGTGCCTTCGTGGCGGGTCAGAGAGTCTGTCTACTTCCCAATAGAAACTTCAACCCAAAAGTCTAAGTAACAGATATATGAAATTCTATTCATATCTGCTCAGTAGAAAGGAACATACAAGTCTCTGTATACAGTCAGTTTAATTTGGGCCACTTTATATAAGCCAATGTGGAATACTCATTCTCAGATTCAGGTGTGTCCTCATCATCTGACAGCAGTTCAAGATGGCGAAGTCGTTCTAACATTCCTCAGGTGTTGCTTCAAAATTTAATGGCAGTATAAATAAACTAATTTTTAACTAAATCAAACCTCGTAATCCAGGTGGAGCCTTAAAACGAAATGTTAAAAATTGAGGTAATATTGAAACATAATTGTTCATTTAATCGATCAAGACAGTCCAATATTTCATAAAATTTATAATCAGTAACATTCTAATTTATCTTAATAATTAAATGGCGGAAAAGTTTAATATATATTTAAAAACATTTTCGAAAATAAATCTAATAAGTATAATCTACCTGCCTTGCATTTCTCTCCGAAATAATCTTTTAGATTAGTTAAAAGATTTCTGCTACGTAGGATGATAATTACATGTCATGAATACCCTTTTAGGGGATATAATTTAAGCAAAATGATGTGATTATGGCTATTTCGAGTAAATTATGGATTATAACCAGATTTTAAATGTTGAGCCTCGGAATATGGTTCTCCAGAGCTTTTCCTAAGTAATTCTGTCTTCTAAGTCCTTATATAAATCCACATTCCCTGCATTAAGAATTTCGTCCGGAGTGAAAGCTTTTCAGATTATTTATGCATCAAAAGGGATTAGAAACTGCGCGTACAGCTTTGCTGAAAATTAATTTTGCCTCTTTACGGTTCCCTTTCACTATCCATGCATTGATTATATTCCACTTGCCAAAATCATTTCTCTATTACAAATTTAATCTCCAATTTTAAGTTGTACGAGATGGTTAGTTTGAATTTAGTTCATGTGGTCCTGATTAAATTGTTTTAATCGAAACACCTGAAACCGTCTGGCAATAATTAAATCCAGGCTTCGGTACCGGTTCTATTTTAATGAGGTTCTGATGTATAATGAGTCTGACGTTGTAGGATGAACGTATTTACGTTGGTCTGGCGCCGAAGCTATTAGATTAGCATGTCGGCTCAGGCGTTTTCTGCATTATTTAGCTACGGCTCCAACATTATGTGGTGTAAACAAAGATGCCCCTCAAGTAACTACGAAATGTGATGTTAATCTACCCTAAACCAAGCCAAACTTTTAGCACTGCATTAGTAATATTGTATTTTAATTATTGATCCACTGCGATGAAATATTATGAAATTAATATTTCTACTTTCTAATATCTATTTCGATTGCCCAGTTTAGTTCAATTATATTAAGTCCAGTTTTAAAGCAACAATCGTGCTATTTTAGGATGGATATCGTAATTTTAAACTGCGGTAAGATGATAAGGACGTCTGAGCTCGAACCTTCTCTTCAAACCTCAGCACCACACCAGTTGGAGGATATTTGTCTTCAGGTATTTAACATGCACCAAACCCGGTTACACGATGGTTCTTTGGTGCAATCGGTATCGAATTTGGAGTCCTAAAGTCCCGAATTCGAGACCTTACCACCGGCCATGACTGCCTAGCAAGATCATTTGATGTAGATTATATTTAAAAGTCCGAGAAGGCGAAGTTTATGCTTATTTGTTGCAAGTTATGTGATAGATATGGTACATCTTGCCAATAAATGTTTTATCTTATCTTGATGTGTATCTCTTGATTATCTGTTTTAATAGCATTAGATTACTTTTTTGGCTACATAAAATGCATTTTCGAACTGAAGAACATCAAAAACATAGTTACACAACTGGTTAGTTCGGAACAGACGAAAAAAAAAGGGTTAGTGATGATCACTCACTTTTGTGTAAAGGCAGGGAGCGAGATAAGAGAAGGGGTGTATTGTTGCCCTGGACACAACCTAAGAGTTCCACGAAGACGGAAAAAGTGGAAAGTATATTTCACATTAAATGTATATGATGATGTCTGGAGGGAAAAAATTACCATGCCTTTCTCTACCAACCTTTGTTATACCACTAGTCAATGCACTGACTTCCCAGCAAGAACATTTATTCTAGGGCAAAGACTTTTAGATGAAAATGTTTCGATTTGTGAAAATTCAAGCTCCTCGTATCAATTTATATTGACTGGATCAATCCTCGTATCAATTTGGAATTAGGTTTTTAGGTTTAAGTGTCGGTTCTTTAGACATCTTTCTCACCTGACTATTGAACATGATTACAAAATCTTTTCCTCTGTTTTCAAAAGAGGAACTCTATTTAAGACAACAAGTTTAGTTTAATTATATCACAGTCCTCTTTAAAAGAAGACTCTTGGGACGAATATCGCAACCTCTAACTACGATCAAACGACGAGGATGGTACTTCTACACCAGGCAAAGGGGGAGGGTACAAAATATCAAATTTATCGAGCGCTAAACCTGCATACACAAGTGTTTTAGTGGAATAGGAATTCATACATGGAGCCTTTCAGTTTAGAAGCTGTTACTTTAACCACTTAACTGTTTGCTCGAGTGCCATTTGAGCATCGATTTATCGAATTTTGATAGTTGTAAGCTAAAAATGAAACATTTATAAGGATTATAATTCAATATTAAAATTACTTCGAATGCATAGATAAGTCAAGCATTCAATGGATTTACATTTGAATCAAAATTAAAAAAAAATATTCCCAAAATAGAAGATGTCATCTTATCAGATAGTAAAGAAATTAAAACAGTTAAGTGGTTAGATCTTGCCCCTCTATTAAATCAATTCTAAATTAGATTAATAAAAATGCTTATTACCAAGTATTTGAATTTTATAAAAGATTTGGTTAAAAAAATTTGGAAATAAAGGCAAGTTTTAATATTTTGTTACTAATAAATATATTCTCACCTGCTATTTATATGCAGTTTAATTTTCGTTTATATGAAACAATGGATTCATATTTATATAGAAGCGATGAAACAACCACAACTGTAGTTGCAACAAGAAATCTATCTACAAAAAAGGATTTAAATATCACACATTGGTATACCGCCAGCCTACTGGAACTTTTTGTTTAGAACCTTATGACTTAATGCGCCTATGTCGAAAGAAGTGCTGACAGTATGTAACCAGAAGGTTTATATCATCTTTCCTTTGATCAGTTTCTGTTTTTTTTACTCTTTTCATAATAACCATTTCTGTTATGGGGGATAACTATAGAGAGAAATGATTTAATTTGTGCTGACAAACTGCTTTTCATACTGACTGGTTTGTATCTAGCTTTACACTCTCTAGGGTCAGCTGATTCGGCTTGACTTTTTTTTATGGATAATATACATGATGAGTCATCAATGTATTTGGCTTTTGCTACTGTTGTAAGATCCGTCAAAACAATACTAGGACACTCCTCATTGTTCATAATCTGTTAATTGAAAGAAAACAAAATGCCATTCGATTTGAAAGTATGTCTTTTTTGAAAATATGTAAACCACATTCCAAGAAAGAGTCATCTAAAAATTTAGATTCGCATAATCTTCAGTGATCTTATTGCAAACTCTAATTTGTAGCCTTTTAAATAATTCTGCTTTATGAAACACATATCACATCTCAAATATATAATTTTAGAGAAATTCGTTCAAAATACGTGGAAAACGATTTATGAACTGTTTCAAGCCATACAAACGTAGAAAAAAGACACTCTTTTGTTTTCATTTCCATTGTGAAATATGGCAACTTTACTTAAAGAAAGACTTTTTTTTAGCTTACGGTTAATAATAGCGATTAAACATGGCTGAATAAGTATGGATTAACTGCTGTTATTTCCACATTTAAAAAAATAATAATAAGTTTCTCGAGGCCTATTTAAAAAAATAATCAAAAATTCTGGATAAGTTTAATAATCAATATACATAAAATAAGATTAAATTGAAACGTTTTTTGAGCAACTAAGAAATAAAAAACCTTCGTCATTCTAAACCCTTCCTTTAAAATTGAAACATAAAAAGCATAGTGCTCTTATTATTATATATTCACGTTTCCAAATAAAACAATCAATACTTTTATACTTTTAGGATTTTTTTATGTTTAATTTTTTTACCAGAAAATGCATTAAATAAAAAGGATTAATTTATAATAAACAAAAACAATTTTTTAAAATCCTTTTACTTTAAAAAAAAAGTATTTTATTAAAGTCTATTAACACTGCATTATTCACATACAAGGATGTACTCTATTCAATAATATATTATTCATTCAAACTTTTAAGACTATATAAATTCGCACTTAGTGCAGAATTTTGATTCTGTACTTTTTCATCAATTAAGGATCTCATAAATCATTTCTACAATTGTTATCAGCTCCTATTTGTCCCAAAGAGAACATCGTTTGAAATGTAAACAGAGGGGAGTATGTAACTTGTATTGATTTTTTACTTCAACTTTACATTTATTTTAAAAGGAAAAATAATAATATTTTAATTTAAAACAATGTTGAAAGTTTATCCGTTTAGCTTTTATCCCATCCGTTTTAGCTTTTTCCCCCCTATCAGTAAATTTTTGCAAAGCTCAGACAATGTCTAAAGGAAGAAAAAATCCTGCCTTTCTGAAAGCTCTTAGTTTTTCAACTTGTCTCAAAATCCATTTGTCGAAAAGGCATACAATTTGGAAAGGTTTTGTTTAGCTCGTACTCCTTCGATTGATTTCAAAAATTTTTGAGAATCATTTAAGAAAAAAGTTTAAACTTGTTAATTTAGCAATTAATTGGAAATATTAAATACATTTTTATATTTACAAAAATGAATAAAATTTGCTTTTTTTAGTATTTTAAGCTAAAATAAGAATTATTATAAAAGTTTCATTATATTTTAAAATATATTGATAAAAAAATTTGCTCTAATTTAACAGAGATTTTTAGAATTTAAATATATATATATATTTAAAACCGGGTGTTGATATTTGAAAAAATTGCATTTATACAAATCCAAATATGGGAAAGGTCCCTCAAATAAAAAATATTTCTATAGTGATTTGATTTACAATTTCATTGTACGATAATTAGTTTTGGAATAAAGAACAGTGTCTGAATATTTTTGACGGATTATACCAGTAAATAATAAGAATTTCTCTCTGTCTATAAATGATCTTGTTGATAGTGGTATTTTCTTCTCCTATTGAGACATTTCATATATGATGTATAGACTAATTGCTAATGAGAGAAGGAAAGAATAATAATTCCATGGGAAGGTAAAATAGATAACAAATCCCAACTACGAAGTACTTGACAAAGGGGTAAAAAAAATTTCAGTTCTTCAAAACACCTTTTACATGAGGGTATTTATATTTTTCTCATGTCTAACAAAGATTAAATAAATATTGAACACTCTTTTTTTTCATATAAGGTAGAGAGCTTCTATCAGGAATATTTTTCTTGGATATTATTTTTAAGTATAAAAACTTTATTACATTCTGGTTCAAAGGCAATATTAAATGAAGTTCAACTAATATGCATATATATTTATCACACACACACACACACACACACACACACACACACACACACACACACGTTGTCAGTTATAATTATTTTAAATGCTTTTAATTGCAAATATCCTGTTCAATAAGGATAAAAGCAACTGAATTTTCGAAACAAAATTGAAAGTGGAACCAATTATTAAATCCTGAATCTTGAGTCTTTTGCTGATATGAAAAGATCATTGCCTCTTAAGCACTTCTTATTTCCTTTTTGAGTATCAAGAGTGAGGATTGCGCCATATTAAGTAGATATGACATAATAATCTTTCCCATTGTAATCGATTGAAGAATTGTAATGGAAAGTTTCATTATTTCAGTCATGTTATAGTTGTAGTATTATATATGAAGGAAATGAAATATTTCTTTATATTCCAAAAAAAAGAAAATCAAAGTAGAGATAATTTCTTAGTCTTTAGCAATACTATTATACATGAATTTATCACAATCAATAAAATAAAAAAGTTGTAGAGCATTATCGTGACGAAAAGTACTCATGAATAATGACGCATTAGATATACATTATAATAGTTCTTATTGCGTTGTGGTTTTTAGAAAAATTGTTGAACTACAATATCTAGCAATCAATTAAATGAAAAAGAGGTGAAGAGCATTACCGTGACGAAAATCATTCGTGAATGCTGACGTAGTAGTTGAGATAATTATAAGCTTTTTTTGTACATTTCTCTATAAACCATATTAATATTAAGAATGTATGTTCATGCTTTTCAATCTTGATAAAGGGTTAATTACTTCACATATAAAATATATTTCATTAAAGTACTTTTCAAAAAATCGTTGTTTTAAGGATTATCCCTGTCATAGAAACGTCAAAAGTGTATTTTTAACATTAAAGTGATCGACACTTTTATTTGTTTTAATATAAACAAAATCATTGTGGCTATGTAAGGATGCATATTTATAACAAGTTCCTCATCTCCTAAACGATTGAATCGATTTCAACCAAACTTTGCACATATTTTCATGAAGGCAAGACAAAACACTGTCGACTACTCAAAGTGCAAAAATTAATTAAACATTAAATTAGTTAAAAGTTAATTGAACTGTTACCGTTTTTTTGCAGTAACTTCGGAATAAATAATCTTACAAGAAATATTTTAGCACTATCTCAAAATTCCGATTTTTGTCATTTCAATTATGACAGTTTCATTTTGACAATATTTCTTTCAGTTGTTATGTATTTGAAAAATTTTAACATAATAAAATTAATAAAAACTTTGAATTATTCCATCGCTATTTTTTAAATTTTTGTTTTAGTCTAATGCATATCTTTTTGCCATGCTTCCAATTGTTTCAGCGTATTGGTTTCACATAGCTTAAAAGGAAGCATAAGCCAACCTCTGAAGTATAAAGATCTTAAAAACAAATGAACAGACGTATGTTAATGGCAACCACCTCAGGTTGTGAAAAATTATCCAATATTTTGTCTTTTGTTCTTCAAAACTTCAAAGAAAATTAATCCGAAAACAAAAATTCATCTACCATAAACATTTCACCTTTTCAACGATAGCACAATCCAATTTTTGTGCAATTTTCTTTCAATTTTTATTATTTCTATAGGAAAGTAGGAGCAGATGATTTTGAAATAAAGAAATTTCAAGGAGAGTACTTCTATGGTGGAAACGTTAAGACGCTTAAACTATAACACTTTATTTTTCAAGATTTCACTATTATTTCAATGTATAAGTCTTAAAACGACTTGTTTATTATAATAAGGGATATTATGTATTAATATTACTATCAGTGATTTGTATATTATAATTATTATTCAAAATCAGTTTTTTTTTCTATTTTAAAATCATAGTATATGAAAGGATTTTTATCTAGTTCAACTCTTGTATATCAATTAATATATAAATAATCTGAAAGCTTTTGAATCCATCCAATGTAGTTCATTAAAGTCGCTTTTCTTATTTATAAAAAAGTTTTTTCCCCAAACATTTTCTAATATTTTACTTCCAAAAGCCACAAAGCTCAATCTGCATGCAATTTTGTGAGATTACAATTTAAATGGCTTTATTACTACTCAATTTATAAAGTATATAAGCAAGACTTTTTATTAAAAATTAAAATTGAAGAAATAAAAAAAAATTAGAGCAATCTTTCGTCATTCAGTAAAGCATTTAGTAACCAAAATTTCATTCAAGTAATTTTTGGTTCTGTTTCTTTTTATGATTAAAAAAATCACCCAAAGCACAAACCATTTTTCTGTCGGCTAGAGAACAAATTATTTCCAAATAAAATACAAGAAAAATAAATTAAAGTTGTTTCGTTCCTATTTATTAATTTTCTCTTTTAATTAAAATTTAATCATTCTTTCTTTAGGTTACAGAGCATTTTATTATTTGAATACAGCAAGTTTTTATTTTCCTAAATTCCTGCCGTTAAAATCATCTGCAGTCCAATTATTTCATTTCAACTTTCTTAATTTAAAACTTGCTTTAGGCAAATGGAGCAAAATAAAGTAAATAAAAAATTTCGAGAATGGATATTTCGCTTTCAGGAAATTAGTTTCCACAATTTTCTAATAACAAAAATAAAAACCCTGTGCCATACAACCGGTTTTGAAAAGCCGATTTTAACCGCCTTACACTTGGTTGATTCAAGAAAACTTTGATAAGCTTTGTTTCCTAGATGTCTTTTCTAAAGTAGCTAGCAAAGTGTTTATCGTTATCTTTGCAGACTTATCTCTATCGTAAAAGGAAAAAATTCCTTAATAGAACTCAACTTTAATAATCCTTTTGAACAATTTAATGTGGCCGCAAACATTATTGAAATATTTTTCAGTCTTTCTTTATTTTTTCGAGAGGAGGAGGGTGTTATCTTTTGATTACTCAAAATTATTCTGTATTGCATTAAAAAAAACAAATTATATGTACAAATAATTTAATACAGAATTTGTTATTTAAAAAGGATTAAATCATCTTCACTTCAAAAAGGAATTATTCAACTCAAAAGCATTTATCCTAATACATAGACAGTGAAAAATGTCTGTATGAAATGCAAATTAATAATTTACTTCACATGCTTTAATAATATAATTATTGGTTACAAGAATAATATATTTATACTGTGAATATTAAAACTTTTCATCATATATTTATTATAATGAAAACAGAGCGAATAATAATGTATAGATAATAATATATAATATTATATAGATTTCAAATAATATATAGATTTGATAATTTGTCTATTTCGTTCTATAAGTTATCAGTTTTAAAAGGAATCAAAAAGTATTCAGTATTTGAGCATCCTAAAGATTTATATTTTTAATGTTTCTATTATTTTTACAAGTAGTCTTTTATTGTTTTTTATGTTAGAAAAACAATACTAAAAGTTAAAAAATCTTCGAATGGAAAGAAACTAATATAAAATAAGAACAAAAGTTTAATCAGATTTGTAATGAAACTTATTTTTCACTTTTCAGCTCTTTTGTTATACATAATTGAGGAATTAATTCACTAACTTCAAATTCAAAAATCTGGGATCAAGATTCAAACATCAATAGACAAGTATTACCTGATATTTATTAAGTAATGTTTAAAAACCTAAACTTAACAAATCAACAATCAAGAGAAAGTAACAAAATTTACATGAAATTAAAAAAAGTTATTATTTTCAGCAATTCTTTTGAAATTAAAATTGCCTGTATTTAATACGCAGAGCTTGTAAAAACTGTGACTCTTTATAAAATTAAGAAAAAAAATTAACATCACAGGGACTGTTTAACTTCATTTTCCAAATACTTCTTAAGAATGTGTTCACCTAGCGCGAACACTACATTAGATCAATTCGTAAAAAATTCAGGATGTTTCTCGCCGAGTGTTTAGATAAAAATGACGGATACTCCTCAATTTCTTTTACACGTGAAGTTCATTCACCTGATGTCGATCGATTTCTTTTGGCGGTGCCCACCAGCTGAAAAGATCTGCGTTTCTGTTCTGACACTAATTAAGTCTAAAAGTGGGCAGCTACAATAAATGCATTTGCATTCATTTTTTTGAAGCGAGCTCACACTTTTTACACTTGTGACCCCATTTTGTCTGCAGTGCTGTCTAGTCATGAAAAGATTTTTCGCAATCTCGCATGCTTAACAGAAAAAAACACCACAATAATCAATACTAGAAAGTTAGCTAAGAATATTAATTTAAATCTAATAAGGCAGTTAAATTGAAAGTATAAGCATTCATTTTAGAAGAAGGTTTCTTCGATTTTCCTCACTTGAAATCCATTTTCAAACAAATTTCACTACCCCATTAATTTAGGGGGGGGGAATTTCGTGACCCCATGTATTCATATGAATAAAAAAAGATAAAATAAGAGTGATAAATAAAAGAAATTTAGTTCCATATGTTTAATTAAACGTGTTTATTAAAATTGGCCGCTGAAATTAACACAGTTGTGCTCATTTTACAAGAGTAAGAAGTTAATAGTATTGAATTAAGTATCGAAAGGGTAGCTGAAATTAATACGTTAGCATTCGTTTTAGAAGAGGTTTTCCAAGCATTTTCTACTCTTAACCCCAAGAGTATAAATGCATATCACAATTTCGTCTATTCATGAAAAGAGTTTGGTGATCACATACGTACAGGCAGATGAGAAACAACCCAAAAGAATGATAAACAATAAAAGTAGGCTTGATGCTCCCATTTTGAAATTAGGCTTCTTACTTAATAATATTTAAAAATTTGAAAAAAATAGTATTTTTATCCCAAAATTAATTATTAAAAGGAATGATTGCCAATACTGTAGATTTCCATTGCATCAAAAAATTACAAATAATTAAATCTGATTTTGGAAACCCAAGAAATCAGAACATTCTAAGATCAATTTTCAGTCAATGAAAAGCATGGAAATTTAGAAAGCTGAAACACTGATTATTTAGGGGAAAGGAATGCTTGAATTAAAAAAGAATGTTCTGATTAAATTTTGGTGATGATGATGTCGTGATTGCGTTACCGCTGAAAGAAGGAGAAATAACTTCTGAGGGTAGAGAACCCCAAGTACCCAAGGGCAGAAGTCTGACTTCAAGCTCATATCAATATGACGCTCACTTGACCAATCCCTTTTTACAGGGCGGTACTTTCACACTCCTCACAGATAGAACTTCGGATGAGGAACAACCATGACCGAATCAGGGTCGCCCAGGAAGATGCTCTATCCTTAGGCCAGATGCTGGCAGAATAAACATTGATACATAGAAATAATAATGTTAAAAAAAAAGAACTAAATACATTTTTCCTTCAAATAGTGCTAAATTGAAAACTTTCTGTAATATTATTTACAAACATCAGCCATCCATTTAACAACACAATTTTTTAGCAATAAATTTTAACAAACACATTTTTAATAACACAAAAAATTGTAAGTTTTACAAACTAGACTATTTAAGTCGTATTAGCATTTATTAATTTCTTTTAATTAATGTTAGTAAATGAATTAGATTCACCAATTAAATCTAACTAGTTATTTAAAAAAAATCCGATCGTACAGTCCCTTTCCAAAACTGTTCTTATATACATGTGTATATGGCACATAGCTTTTGTTTGAAGCAGAAGCAGAGTCATGGCCGAGATCTGGGAGAAGACAAGTTGAATTTTTAAGTTAGTATTATTCACTCCTGAAAAAGGCATGATCTATTTACAAAAAGCGGCGAACAAAGCACGTCCACTCACAGCGCGGCACAAAAGCAGAAAGTAAAGAGAACGAAATTAATTATCCTTGGTCTTATATGCCATGAGATTTTGATAGGAAAAATATTTTTTCACAGAGCTTATATACAAGAAGATTTCGATTGGGATTTCTCGCACATGCCGATTCTGATAAGGAAAACATAGATTTCAAAAGAATGCACTTGATTCGTTGGACAGAAATTATATATATATATATATA
>JAOUZG010043946.1:809478-820214 GCA_026289955.1 Argiope argentata | reverse complement strand
GAAAAAGACATTTATAACACCAGTGAATTTATTTCTGATAGAGTAAAGTTGCTTATAAGATTTATTATAATTTCAAATTTAAATTAGAAGCACTCCTGCTATTTCGTATTTTTATTCCAAAAACTCATCTCTCATATTTTTATTCCAAAAACACTTTAAATAAGCGCCGTGAAACGATTTAGGCATCAACTTAGCCGTGAAATCAGTTACAACTTTAATTTTAGAATAAATATTTTCCCCATCGCAAAATTCACTGGAATGTTCAATTTCCTGTTCCAAAATTTCATATCCTCCCAACAACAGGACATAATTTTACATCATTTTAATTTAAATTAATTCTTCCGAAAGGAATTCGGTTCATGATTTATTAAAGGAAATTCATGGCTACTGTCTGGTAAAGAGCAGGTGTGATAAATTGGACTGCTCGTGGCGAAGGTTAAAGAGATATTTAATTTTAAATACGGTGAACAGCAAAACGGGATATCAGAAGACAGATAGGTATTCCCAGGAGATTCAGAAATTAAGAATGAATAAATAAGCGTGAATTTTATACTTTGTAATTCAAGCAACATTTTTGCGATTCATATCATAGTGATTCATTTCTAGAGTAAGGATGCTTAGTTATAGATAGAATTATTAACTTCTATATTATATGCTGTGAAAATAAAACTTTAATCCTGGATCATTTCCTGTAACCCAAATTAATGTTAAGCCTTTATCTTTTCTGTTACATAAATAAAATGTTAAGCTTTCATTTCTGGTTACTAAACAAATTAAATGGTAAGCTTCAATCTTTTCTGTCAAGCATTTTAAAAATTCTAATAATGTTTGTTTTAATTATATCTTGTAATGAAAAGCGGCATAATAATGAATGGAATTATAAAATATTTGGCATTTGATTTTGCTCGAGGTAATTTAATTTTCTGTTGTATCATATAATCAGGATAATTTGTTTTTAAATTCAAGTTGTATCAGAAATATGTAATTTTAATTACTGAATTGTTGTTTTTGAAGATATTTATGTAGAGTATGTATTATCTTGAGCAGCTCAAATAATTTGACTGTGTGTTAAATTATGAATATCAATTGAATAGTCTTTAATATGTAATTATTACTTTAAAAATTCCAATCAACGAATAATTTATAGTAGCATCCCAAAAAATGATCTCATCTGAGCTAGTTCAATGGAAGAAAAATGTCTTAAACTTATAATTTTTATTTTTTGTTGCCGCATTTATCAACATTCTATTCATTTATTTATTACTTCATTTATAATTATAAGAAAACAATTCTTCTTTCATGTAATTCACAGCAATAAAAGAATTATTTTTACTAAGATTTATAATTGTTGTAGCTACAAGATAGATGTTAACATTTTTGGGAGAAACCGTTAATTCTCCAACTATCAAATTGAATATTATATTCATTCGTTGAAATGGTTCAAGTTTCAAAATTTCTGGGAATTAACCTTATAATGCGTGACTTTTTTTTAAAAAAAAATTGTTTAGAATAACTACATATAATTCAAGAAAAATATTTGTACAAATTCTTTTAATTAATTTTTTAGAGAATTTTTTTAATTAAAACCTGCCAAATGGTTATATTATGAATTAAACAGTATCTCAGTGACACACCACACATTATGTCATTCTGCAAAAAAAAGAGTCTATTTTTACTAATATATTTTTTACAATGAAAAAAATAAAACAAAATTAATAATATTTTTAAAGGAAGGACTATTCATGCAACAGATATCTTTGTATTTTTTGAAGATTCCAAATTAAATCTTATTCTTACTACCATGATTGCCATATATCGGTTTTTCTACCAATATTTATCAAAAAGTATTTTAAAAAAAATGGATTTCCAATCACTAATTGTTAACTTATGAAGCTTATAAATGGAGATAAAACCCTGTACCGAAAGAGCTACATAATACACTGTAAGGTTAAGCAAATTCTCTTATAGTAATTTAAATTAAGTGAAATTCTTCAGTCTTTCCAAAGCATTTGCGAACCTTAATTCCTCCCTCGTCTCTAGTTCCACCATTGAATTTATTTTACGGTTCAATATATTTATATTTATCTTGGAAACATTTGGAAAAATATAAGATATATAAAGGTAGATTTAAAAGATGGGTATTCAAATAGGTCTTATTTACAATTACAGAAAAATAACTTAAGCATCATTGAGAATCATGCATTGTTTGTTCCAAAATAAATATCCGTGGTGCTAGTATTTCTCAGTTATCTGGTTTTTCGACAACGACTTTTGCCTATAATTCAATACCTGAGTTAAGAGGGAGTTGAGATAAAAAAAAATTTTTTTGACAAAAGCACTGAAATTGAATCCTTTAAATTTATCTTGAGAATAATTTATCAACAATTCTTCCCTTTTGTTCATAATATTTTCTACTTTTTTGAAATGCCAGCTGAACTGAAGAATTTAAGTGAATCATACTTACTAAGGAAGGAAATGGCCAATAAATAATAATTTTCTCTACAATGTCAGATAATTGAATAAACAAGCTATGCAACTGGTTTTAAGTTCAGTCAAGTTTTGGCGGACTCGAAAGGAAGGTGCCATATTTTTAGGGTAATCTAATTTAATGCTTTCAGTTACTTTTAAAAGGCAACGTACATGTACTTATTTAAAGAAAATTTATTCGTCACTTAAATTTCAGAGCATTATTTTTAGGATTTCCTTTCCTATTTTTGAATTCACTTATAGATCAAGTAGTCCAATTGTTTTCGCAGTTGGTTGATTTGTTTAACAAATAAAAAATGCTGGCGAATTTTATATTAGATCACAAAGGATGTACTAGAAATTGTTTGTATAGCAATAAAATTAAAATCAACAAAAAATATTTGATTTTGAAAATTTGGGAGTTAGAAAACTTTTATTACTGAGTTCACAAAACTTCTATTACCTGTGGGGCTACCACAGGGTTGAATCTGGTACTGTGGTGCTATTTCCAAAAGTGTAATTTTTGACCCACAAAAGGAAACTCGGTTTTTATCTCAGACAATTCCCGAAAATAAAAAATAAGTTTTTCCTTTATATCTTCACTATACATCTAAGAGTGTCAGTTCAAAGACAACTAAATCAATGCGTTTTTATTATTTCAAAATATCACAAATATCATCACTGTAATAGAAAAATTGTATTTATCAATATATTTGTATATTGTTTAATGAGGGCATACTGGTAGCAATTTTTTGTTGCAAATATATTATGTTCAAAACAAGTTGAACACGTCTACTTATTTTTTTAATTTGGAATTAATCACTATTAGCTACATGCCGACAATATTAATACTTCATAAAAAAAATCTAAATTGTAAAATAAGAAGGAAATATCAAAATAGACATGTTAATAGAATTTTACTGGACACGTTTGATTCAAAGCATTTATTTTAAAGCTAACCACAGAATGTTTTTAATTTTATTTCTGGGCTCAAACTCGACTTGTAATACTAAAGGTAGTCAACCTGACTCAATTTATCAAGTTCAGAGTTATCGAAAATTCGTCTAATCAAGCTCCTAACTTTGAAAAATGACCAATTTTAAATGTTAAAAGATTTTTGTCTCATTACTGGTCAACGAGCTGTGAATTTCAGATTTGCCATCGACTTATGGCCAAAAAGCTATTGACTCTGACACATTTTACAAGACAGACAAACAAAAGACTATTACTTCAGTGACCGAAATATGAGAGGACAAATTTTACATAAGTGCACTGTTTGCTTGCACATATTCACGACGTCACGGTGTATTGCCAGTCTTCTTTTATTTTTTTTATCTTCATCTTTTACTTTTTTCCCTTCTCTTCCCGAGAGAGACATTGCGTCTTATGCAACATCACGATTCTTTTGTCTTTCCTTGCATTGAAAAAGCTCTATAAATTTCTGTGTGAAGAAACGTCGTTCCAGAAAATGGAAATAACTTATTTATTCAGATTTATTTTCTGCCGATTTATCGAGTGTGTGTTCGACAAAGGCTCGCACTGAGATTATTGTAGTTTTGCATTCAATCAAGTTTTGTTGCTATGGAGTAGGAATAACTTGAAATATTTTGCCTATGTTTCATCATCCGAGCTGGTTTCTTTCAAATTACAACGTGGTAAAAAATCATTCATTGGAACTGATTATTCTGTCATCTACCAGCACGTTTGTGGAATTTTCTGTTGTCGAGGCACTGCAGTTTTCGCTTTCCCAGTCTCGAATTGCGAAGCATCAGAATAAACAAATAGCTTCTGTGTAACTCTCTTGGCAAAATAATAAATGCAGAGCTACACGTGGAAGTACTTAAAAGTGCTTCAGCTTTCATGGAGTAAGAAAAGCATGGCTGGTATTAGGAGTTTGATCGGTATGAAAAGGCAACTATCAAAATTGCATTTCAGAATATAAGAATACACGATTTTGACTTTGTTGATTGCCAATATAAATATTTTATTTTTCATTTATATATCTTCGTGTAGAAATATACGTAGAGAAAACGCTGAAAACATTAGGACATCCGATCGTGTTAACATTAAAAAGTTGTGAAGCTTTAGACTTCTGCAAGTCGACAAAAAAGAATTCTACTTCTATATGTAACTTTACATGTATGTGAACAGAATAGCTCAAAAATGAAATGTACTAGATGAATCAAATTCAGTATGCAGTTTTAATTTCTAACTTGTAGACCTACATGAAATTTTGAATTAAAAAAGGAGAAAGTTTTTTGAGTATGTTTTTGAAAAGCGAAGAATTTTTTAAACATGCATTTCATTTTCTTGAACAAGCTTTGAAATTATAAGAGTAATGTTTATACTCACACACAAAAGCATACGTTACTGCTACAGTTGAATTAATACTATACACGTTTAATAGTTACCTATTAACATATATTTTTAACTGCATACACTTTTAATTGTCACCTTTATTTAACCATACGTTGTTACTCCTGCACAGCGAAAATATCCAGTATCTGTTTAGATACTGCTTTTATTTACTCATATGTTGCTGCTCCACATGTTTTTCAACGAATAACTAATTCAAATGTAACTAAAAACAATTATTTTCAGCGTAAAATGTAACTCAAATGCAAATATATTGATAAATTCGTTTAATTTTCGTTTTACCGCTGAAAGTACTAATTCTAGCACAATTTTTTTCTTTTTCCTGCTCTGAAAGGTTATTTTTTTACGTTTCCTATTTTTATTTAGAACAATAAAAAATTACAATTGTATATAATTAAGTACGTCTAGTTATGTATGAAAACAATGTGATTTAATGAAATTAATAAAATCTATCCATTAATTATAAATAGTATTTTGTGATGGATATCGTATTCCTGTATTCAAATAACTGATGGCCAAGTTTCAGGTTCTCCAACTATATTAATTTGATAGAGTGTTTAGTTGCAATTAGATTCAAAATATCCCAGATCTAGGACAATCAGATACACTTATTATGCTTATGACTTTAAATTATCTGTAAGATGGCTAGGGTTATTTTATTTAGAAGCTCAAAACTCTGCTGAAAAATTCAGCCAATACAAAAGAATTTGATTGTGATTGAACTTTTTCAAAAAAATTAAACCCAAATGAATAAATTAATCTTCATTGAATGAGTTTACAACCTTAATCTATTCTAATTTGAGTACTCATTTAACAAATTGCTTAAAGATATTTATATTTTTTTTCTAAAAATTACAAAATCTTTTTGTATAACTTTCTTTATTCTCTGCTTAAAATTTAATTTTATTAATCAAGAACTGATGTTCGTGAGTTTGAAGATAAAAGCATATTATTGAGGAAATTTGATTGACAATATAACTTAAACAAATTCAGCTAAAAATCTTTAGCTCCTTTATTGCAGTTGCAGTATGTATTTTACATAGGCACAGTTATAAAATTTTAATTACTGCATTTTTAGTCCACTATTTAAATTTATATCTAAGACTGTGTTGTTTGTTAAGTAGAATTAAACCTTCTTCACTAGTTGTAAAACAGACAATAATTAATTGAGGAAGAATGCACATTTAAATGTTTTTTTAAATAAATGATGAAAAAGTATACCTATTGGATTTGATATCTAATGACATTACTAACCTCATATATGTGATATTCAAAACTTATAACTCTTAAAAAGCATAGTTATTTTTTGATTTACAATAATTAAGCATTTTAAAGCATCAAAATTCTTGGACATTTTGTTTTATATATTATCAAACTGTTTTAAATAGAATGCCTGAACCACCTTTATGAAATTTTAACCTTTATAGATAAAGATGGGTTTTCTTTTCAGTGGGATTCTTTAAAAGAATGATAAGCATACATTTCAGCTGATAATTATGATTCATATCTATTAAACCATGTAGATAATTTTCCTGCCCACAAAAGGAACAAACTTGAAAGGAAATGTCCATCAAAAAGATTGTGATAAATAGTAGTAATATCTTTTTTAAGGATTCATGGTATTATAATTTACAGAATTCAGTAAAGTGAAACACTAAGTAAAATAGGATGTCCAACAGAGCAAGTAATAATGCTTTAAAACTAAGAAAATTTTTGAAGTTTATCATTTTCGTGATAATTCATCTCCCCATTCTTTTTAGGATAGGGTGGGGGGTGACAATCGCGCGCACGCACACACACTATATATATATATATATATATATATATATATATATATATATATATATAATTCAAAGAGTAATTTTTTCAAAATTTGATAAAATGAGCCCCTGAGTTAAATATGGTATCTGAAGAGCAACGAGTGATAAATGTTAATTTATAAGTATATATTTCACTTATTTTACAGCATATGAAGAAGCAGTAAATTTTTTATCCTGAAGCTTTCTGTATGGGAAATGTGTTGGGAAACATGGAAAACTAAGAAGGTACATGGGAAACTAAGAGGGAAATCATTTTTCTGTATTAAAACATTCAACAGTTTGTAAAAATTCAAGCCTTTATCGTTAATAATTTGGCAGAATTAAATAAATTAAATCGTAACATTAGATTTTTCTGAAATGAAGATTAATGAATAAATCTCGGGTGACAACTTTTTGTCCCCTTCCAAATCCATTCATTTTTAAACAGAAATAAGTAGTGCTAGACACGAAATTAGTATAATAGTAAATAATTTATATGTATTTTTCTATCTAATTTGAGATATCAACACTGAAAATATTATATTTTCCAGTAGATTAAGAATTTCATACTCTGATATAAAATTTCAAAATAATAATAATAATAATAAACCCCTATTGGGAAGCTTTATTTTTGTTAGTATATGAACTGATACAAGGTTTTTTCAAATCAGAAAATACATTTAAGATTTCTGGTGGTTCAAATAATGTACCGGATTAATATTTTGATATTTTTCTTTCGTCAGATATTACTGACATATTTTTCTATATATTCAATGGAAATAACAATCAGTTCAATCATCGTTTTTTGATTAAAATATACTCTTCTTTAAATTTCTTAACCTTTAATAAAAATTTTAATATATATTACGTATTATTTAATTTTAATATATATTACGTATTATTTAATATTAATATATCTAACATATTATAATATGGGTTTTGAATCAGTTGGTTTAACATCAATTTACAAGGAAAGGTATTAGTCTGAATTTTTTTTATCCTGTTTTTAAAATGACAAGAATGATTGTGACACATTAATCATGCAATTCAGCTAGTATTAAATGTCAAACTATGAGTCACATCAAGCAATATTGGCCACTATCAACTTAAAAAATGTTCTTTTTCAGATTGTACAAATCATTCCTCATAAATATGATAAAGGAAATCGAACCATTTTATTAAAATTTGTTAAATGATTATGAATTATTAGTTACGGAACTCTTATCTTACATTTTAAAATTCCACGTGTTATCATTCATATTCCAATTCTAAAAGGACAACGAGTGGGAAATTTGTAAAATAACCTGTCAGCACTACAGTGAGCTGACATTCAGGAAATTTACCACGTAATAACTTTCAGCTGTCTTTGGTTTAAAACAGGATATCGCTTTTAAGTATCTACTAGGGGTATCTTCCTTTAATTAGTCATTACAGAAAGAACTTACCAGGTCATATACATTTATCAATGAAAGTTCTTTCTTCATCATTAGCGAACTCAGTTTAGGGCCGTGCAAGTTAAATCTAATTATCTACGAAGCTTTTTTTATCGTTCTTTTTCTTTCGTTCAATGTTTTTCTTTTCCTTGTCCTTCATACAGGCATATTTTATATGACTAAATAAATAGATGTTTTTTGTGGCTTTGCAATTTTTGAAATTCTATTTACAGATTTTTTAGTATAAAAAAAGAAAGGGCAAGTCAAAAATAAATTCAAGCTCAGTATCTTTCAATATTTAATATCTTTTTTATTTTTTTACAGACAAAAATATTTAGTCTTTAATTTTTTAATTGTTAATTTCTTTATAAAAATATTCTCTAGAGCTCAATATTTGATTATCTTTGCTTAACAAGGTCTCCCATAAGCAGAAACTTTGCAGTAATATAGCTGAATTATTATGTAATAAGTTTAGCTTAGTTCAATTATATTAATATTCAGTTTTCTGGCAATACTAGAGGCATTTTAGCAGTACTTGGTGATCTTTTACAATGATGAGAAACTTACTTTAAAAAAATCATAATTCAGTAAAATCATCATCAATTTTTTCATCAAATCATGAAGAATTTTTCCCTACTTTCTGAAATATGTATAAAGGAATCTATAATCTATTTTTACATGTCATGAAGTTTTACCATTCATGACATAATTCAGTAGATTTATTATTATTCTTTTTTCTATATCTAACCGTTCTCGGGGTATTTTAACAACAACGAAATTATTTGCGCTATTCTAATATTCATTAATAATGAATATGAGTGAATTAAGAAGTTTTTATTCACTAGTAAAAATCTCAATAATCTTAGAATTGTTGCTAAATTAAATATTTAGAATCCAAATATATAACTATATGACAAATGTTAATAAATCATGAACAAAAGAGCCGAAACAATGAACTTGAGGTTAAATATCTGATAATAGATAGTTTTTTTTTTCTGAAAGTAAGGACTGTTAGGAAATTATTAACATTTCACCTTATTCCCGTAAAACAAATTCTATATCTTAGATATGTTAGAAGTTCAAACTCACTTTTCGGTATTGTTTTCTGCAAGGTGACCTATCTGAAATAAAAACCAGTTTCCTCAATTTGTTTCATCCTATCTTACTCGAAAGAAAGTAAAACAAAATTTTCCACTGACTTGAATACAGTTTTTATGCTCTATCAAGTGATATGCCCTTGTTAAAAATTCAAATTTTCAATTATATTTTTTACCTTAACTTCGCCCAATGAAGCACATTTTTTAGAATTTTATTGGCAATTTTTGAGTAGACGTATCATAAAACAGGAATTATTTAAGTAAATAAATAAAATAAAGAAAAATAAAAGATATAATACTAATATTTACATCTAATCTTCATTTATCGTCCATCTGTTAGTTTCCTGCAAACAAATTTACAACTGTATATCATCATCAAAAGGGAACTTAATTAGATCACGGTTCATTTCCATGGAGAATCGATAAGAAATCGATGCGAATTTGAATAAAGTGTATATTTGTTTATTTGCCGTGGTCATTACCATATACATCATTTCTAAAAGAAAAATACATCATTCTCTCGTGTTTTCGTGAGTTCATGGTGTGGTTTAATCCATTTAAGCATATAGAAAGTTTTTACGACACAGAAATTGATTTTTGTTACTATTTTTAGTCCAGAGTCGAGTATATTTTAAGTGTAAAGCAATATTTTCCATCTTTTTAAAAACTAAATGCAAGAACTGTGAATTACCTGTGCGCCTAGTTTCTTATCAGTATTTGATGGTTATTTGTAGTTGCTTATCTAGAAAAAAAGAGAAAATTATCACCTTCCGTCTTCTTAAGCTGTGAAAAATATTTAAAAGCAGTAAACAGTTTCTTTTACACCTGATAAATGTTTCCTACATATTGTAGTATGCGTCTACTGTTGATAAAGTAGCAGTGTATATACTTATCTGTGCAAGTTAATAATTGAGACAGTTAAAATATGAGGAAAACTAAGAATACTGTGATTCATCAAATGTTTTACAATATTTTTTTTCTAATTACCAATGTTCTAGTTCATTAGTTTTAGATCATTTCTGATTATTTATAAAGTTTTAGCTTTTAGAAATTAGATAATCAGATTAAATTTCATAGACAATTAAAAAACATTATAAATAAAATGAAATATGACATTATATTAATTTAGCCAACTTTTAATTCGGTGGATTATGGAATATCAAAATATAGAATCTTAAAACGTTCTCCAGTTCTTTAAGCTACATTTGAAAATTAATTAATAACCGGTTTCTCAGATTATTTGCAAAAGTTTTATTACTATCAACTTACAAAATAATTCAACTTGATGTGGATTATTAAAGAAAAACTCATATCTCCCCCCCCAAAAAAAGAGAGAAAGTGAATTAGTTCAAAAACAGGTCTGTACATTCGAAATTTGTATCTGTGTCTGTGCATTTTACATCATTCTTGATGTAAAATGATCAGAATTTTTTTTTTAAAAAAAATGAGACTAAATAGTTAGAACTGAAGTTTCTGCTAAGTTTACATAAGAGGATATTAGGATTTTATGCATTATATTGTGTGTGTGTGTGTGTGTGTGTGTGTGTGTGTGTGTGTGTGTGTGT
>JAOUZG010043946.1:779828-809468 GCA_026289955.1 Argiope argentata | reverse complement strand
TGTGTGTGTGTGTGTGTGTGTGTGTGTGTGTGTGTGTGTGTGTGTGTCATGTTTTTTTTTATCTTTTATTTTGTTTATATACAAAATATGTTTTTTGTGATATATGTTTATCGATCATATATATTCACATATATGTTTTTTTATCGAGCTGTTTTATGATAAAATGCAGTCTGCTCTCAGTGATAAAATACAGTCTGCTCTTTATAATAAAATACAGTCTGCTCTATTGTGTAGCAGAATGACCACTACCATGGTTGTTTTTCATCGCAAAATAATGCATTCTATTTTTTATATTGCTCTCTATATAAATGGGAATTTACCTATTTTAAAATCATCAAAAGATATTATTATAAAATTCAAGACTACAAAAAAGTGATGATAACCCTCATGCCGTAAAAGGCATTAAGATGGATATTATATTTAGGATGGTTTTGATTTGAGTGTTTGTTTTATATAAGAGACTAATACAGCCTCTTGACATACACAGCTTATTACCAACAATAAGATGGATTTGCGAATGATTTGTCTCCCAGACATGAACGAGGATTCCAAACAATTAGATATAGATTGATTTGTTCTATCAGGGAATTTCTTGTCATTTCCGGTTATGCGGGTGAGGGATCAACTTAATTTACAGTGCCTATGTAGGCCCAATTTAGGCATTCGGAGGCATTCCCATTCCTGAGACCCGGAAGTTCCTTCTTGGAATGTAATTCAAGAGGGGGTGGTCTATTTCCAGAACCAAAACATAGCAGTATCGCCGTCAACGTTTATTTTTATTTCCCTTGCAATAACCACGGTTCAGACGATTTCACATTGGTAACAGTGAACGAAAATACTAGATATTGTTCACAACCTATTTGTATAAATACTCATATGATAAAACTACTTACATGTTAGCATAACGTATTAGGATATTCAATGCCTAGTCCCATTTAAGGTAGCTAAAGTCATTAAAGTTCAGTGGAATTAGAAATGTTGACAGTGCTCAAAAAACAAATATGTACAAAAAAATGACCTTTAATTCTTTCAATAATTTGCATAGATTAAATTACTCACATTTAATTTAGCTACAGGCTTAATATTTATCCTGCTACACCATTAAAATATTTATGAGAAACGTTTTATATGCTAGTTATCTTTTAAACATCCTATTATTGGATATTTGTGTATCCTCCATTTTGCCTTATTTAATAATAAATATTGCGTATTTGGCTAAAGAAAAACAATATTTCAAATATATATGGGGTTTTAATTTCCGAACTAATCTAATAAATAAAATTAAAAGTAACAATTTTAAAAATAAATATACCTGATTACACAAACCTTTAATGAAAAATAATAAATTTTATAAAAATATGACCGAAAAATTTCTATCTTAAGAATCACCAATAAATCAATCAATAAAAAGTAGACAAGCAATTTTAAGTTTACAACTTAAGGATCTCAATTACTCATAGAAAGGTACATACTTCTATATATTTCGGTACGCAGTTTTGAAGGCTATTTTGAGTTATAAATTAATTATAAACATTTTTGAAAATTGATTATGTGATTTAGTTGAGGTAGACAGCAAGTAACATAAGCGTCTATCAACAAATATTTTTGTGCGACTCAATTTTCGTCTATGGGTCGAACATTTTTACAAACAATATAACTATCGAACTACAACTTCAAAGTAAACAGATATGAGTGAACGATTATGTTTTACGAGGAGCACACGTTTTTATTTCTCATCATTTATAGCTTTTTCATATTTGTTTTCACATACCTTAAGCCATTTATTTATAATACAGCAAATAGAAAGTTATCTCTAATTTTCACCGTGAAGTATTGTTCTGAGTCTCTGTAAAAGAATTTAAGATTAAAAGAGGACAAAAATATTTGAATTCAATAATCCAAATCTAGATGATTTTATAAACAAATTTAAAATCTATTTACAATTAAGGGATTTTTCTATTTATTACATAAAAGCTTTATTGCACAATAAGTCTGTATTTAATTTAAATTTGTTGAAATTAACCATTCGCTCAAGGATATCTTCTCTAAGACACCAATCAAGATGGTGAATCATTGACACTTTTTTTGGCTAAAAGCACCTATAGAGTGGTAAGAAGCTGAAGATTAGTTTTTCAAGGAAATTAAACTTAAATCAATAATATATATTTAGTTTTGGGGGAAGAAATGTCTTTGTATTAGGTGAATAATTATGCATCGAATTACTTTTCCGAGTGTAGAGTTTAAAAATCTGTATACTTAATTCAAAATACATAATAAAAATTTATAAAATATTCCAATTTTGCTAAATATCAAAGTTTTTTGCTTTATTCTTAATTATTAGATATTTTACTGCTGGTTATCTAATATTTTTGCTTTTTTGTATCAATTTTGATAGTATTCTGTAAGAATTAAATTTAAAAAAAATTTACTTGGAAATTGTATATCTTGAATTGCTTTCAATATTTCTATTTCTATTGGTAGTTTCTTTTCATCGTAAAGTTGCTAAAATTATATACAGATGAATTACTTTACAAGATCGAGTTGCCCACTGGCTCAAATCTGTGCTCAGCTTTTTGCTTAACATTATTAATCAATGAGCCATTATTAAAACATTCATTACAGTCCAAGTGAATAGATGTCTTGCATATTTTTGGATTTAAGTAATGGCCTTTTGATATATAGACAGAAGAAACTGCGCTGTAGAGATTGTTGAAATCGCATCAACACTCCTAAACATTGCCAACTGTCTAATGATTGAATCATTTAGTTGGCACTTTGTCATTCCTTTTTTTTCTAAGCTTTGTAATTTGTATCCTTGTCTTTCATTGTCTGTTACATCTGTCTTTTATTTGCACAGAGGTATTTTTGTTTGTTGTTGTCTTCATATTATCTGGTACTCAATCATTCAAAGTGGCAGGATGAACCGCGAAGCTATATTCGATTACTATATTACGGTATCCTACAATAAATTATTGTCTTCATGAGAATGGGCTTTCTTCAGAAATTTACTGCAAGATTTCATTTTTATCTTTAGTCTATTTTAGGACTAATCATAATTCTCTTTCCTTTTTAATGAAATAGAATGGTTCACAAAAATTACAAGTTTAATTCCTCATTAACCTGATATAACCTCCTCGATTAACCTGATATATAGATGCATAACTTTGGGTCATTTTTCTATTTTCGTTGAATTTTATTTAATTAAATGTTAAAGTAATTTTCTGTGCTTTATCAAAAAAAGGGAGTAGCCTTTAATAGGCATTTAACCTCGCCTATATTGCAGTTATTAAATATAGTTTAATTAAAGTATAGGCAATCATTTTTTATTCCTGAAAAATTCATATTAATCACTAGAAATGATTCTTAGGTTTATGAGCTTTTACGCAATTATTATAAAATGAAAATTTTCTAATTTTTTGGTTTTCGTCTATTATTCTGTAAAGAATCATTACGTTCCATTACGTGCTCCCCTGCATATTTATTTATCTTTCATTATATCATTAGTTACAAAATTTGGTATGGATTTAAGAATGTTTTTAACAAGTCTTTAAAATATGTATATCACAGGACATTTTATAATGTCTTTTGGGATGTATTCAGGGAATATCAAAAACTATCTATTCAGACAAGCTACCGGAATTAAATAAGTAAATAAAAATTCTCTAACTCCTTTCCTGAGATATTACATTCCTTTATTTGAGCCATCAAGAATTTATTTATCTGTTAAAAACTGCATCTGTCAAATAATGACTAACATTTTTGAACTAATGGTTTCAGCTGACAAATGAAACGAAAAGACAAAAGCGCCATTGTCTTAAGAATACTTTGGCCTTGGCTAACCAACACTCTTGCATGCTAGCCAATCAATATCTTTCAACATTTATTTAGGAAATATCACAAAGAAAATATTCAGACAAGTAAAAATTTACAAGAATTCAATGAGAGAAAATTGAAAATGTACTGCCAAAAATGTTCAGAATATTTGACTATCAATGGTGCAATTTAGAGGAAATGAAAGAATGCAAGGAATAACGGATGTCTGGAGATAAATACGTTACTGATTAAGCATTTCAATTTTTCTAGTGTACTCGAAAAAAGTGGTATTTCCGTAATAAGAAGTTTTAGTGGAAATAAAGTTGGCAATAATTTCAAGTAAATAAAAACAAAATGGAGTTAAACAATAGCCCAATATCCTTGGAAATGTTATAGGTTTTTTTAGCTTTCTCATTTTCAAATAAACATTTTCATACCAGGAAGATAATAACCCAAACAGTTTTCAAGTAATTGAAAAATATCTATACATTTGTTGAGAAACGTTGTTTGTAAAAATGGATATGATGTCTAAATTTCTCCGATTTTAATTCTCAAGAATATTTACAGACAAATAAAAACAAAATAAGAACGGGGTAGATACCGCTACTGAATAATTTGTGAATAGGATGCAGAAATTTAATGTTACAAACGATAAATAAGCTGTTATAAAACTCCATAAACTAATTATCGATAACTGGAATTAATACATAAATGATGCAGTAATGAACTTTTCATCAAACGATTTTATTTGTTTATTTACGATGGATTTCTGGAATTATTTCTAGACTTTCTTTAATACGTCTAAAATAATTTCCAATTAATATTCATATTTTATTCTTTTGTAAATCCACAATATATTAAATACTTTTACCAATAAAACTCTATGTAAAGCATCAATGGACATCATTTGTTTAAAAGTTAATTAATTTCAATATTCGTGTATTCAAAGCAACTACATTTGAATTCAAAAGAAAAACAAATGTAAAGAACTCGAATTTCTTTTGTTAGGCTGTAAACTTGTTTTGTACTTTAGATTGTTATATTAATTCACTTAAAATTTATTCCAGAAAAAAGCTATCAATAAAAAATTCGATAAGATCTTACTTATATATAAAAAATATTTTTGAATTTACCTTTGTGGAAGATCTTATTCAAAAGCTGTATGCAGTAGACAAAGAATCCTTTTAAATTGATGCGATTCGTAAAAAAAATTAAAATAAAATAAAATAAAAACGTATTGATTTTTTTACTTCCCTTCAGTTTGATTCATAATTCAATCCTCAGAAAAGATTTAAATGTGAGGTTTTGCGCACAATTTTTAAACTATCTGAAAAAAAAACATTTTAATGAAGAAATGGGAGATTTAGACAACAACCTTTTCAATTATTGCTTTCAGTTGAACTGAAGTATTTTGTTAAGATTTCCTAACCATTGCCAGTGTGGTCGTGATTACTTCCAATACGCTGTAAAGTAACTTTTCAAAAAATGAAAAAAGTATGGATTATCACTTTCCATTTAATGCGTTTTACTCAAGAGAAATAAATGTTCATACAGTTTCTATTCAATTCAATTTAAATAGATAAATAAGTTTCGCAAAGGCTATTAAATAATTTAATTCAATTTACTAAAAATATTTTGAAAGATTAAATTCAGCTATCTATGTTGTTTTGAATTATTTTTTTGAGGGGGGGAGGGCAGACACAAGAACAGATTAGGCCATACTATGGTTGAGGCATAGGGTTAAAAGCGTATCATATGGTAAAAGGCACATTGTTAAAAGCGTATCATATGGTAAAAGGCACATTGTTAAAAGCGGATCATTATATTAAACAGTTTAAAATAGATCTAACCTAATAAAATTCCTTTGAATCTACTCGCGATAAAAGTTGATCAGACCAAGCTCTATTAAGAGATACAGCTATTTAAATGTTTATTACAAAAACAGCATTAAATGAAATCCTAATATTCCACTTAAATTAAGTTATGAACGAAATTGATCAGTTAGAAAGCTCATCATCTCGAACAATTAGTATAACATAAATCTAAAGCAAGCTTTCATTGCAATAGGTTTTATATATACACTTTATTTTCATTTTAAGTGTTGGTAACTGCGAATAACTAAACTTTACAGTGATTAGGTTCGAATCAGCTATTTCGATATCATGGCCCCAAAGTTACGAAGAAAATACACAAAGACATTTATTTGTGTTTCGGCTCCGAATTTTTTTTCTTTTTCCCCAAGATAAATCCATGACATTTTTAACAAATTAGTTAAAAACGAATAGTTAAAAATCCGGTAAATATTTTCAAGGAAAAGAAAGATTTATAAATAGATTTGGTATAAATCTATATAACTTTAAAATCATAATCATAATAATAATTATCATTCATTGCAAACTTACAAAATACCTTTTATATTTCCGAAGTTTTGGACCACTGTATTTAGCCATTGATTTATAATGCCCTCATCAAAGATCCTTTTGAAATATAAAACTTTTGAAAAAATTTCTCGAGGTCATTGTATGAAACATCTACTGCCCATCAGTTCTTTTGTGTAGAGGTACGACACTTTCAGCCTGAACTGATCCTGACAGTGTGGTGATAGCGTGATCTTTTATCCCTCCCTTTCCTTTTTCAGAGGTCTGGATCACGTGTCTTGGCCGAGTGAAAAAGGAAATAAAGTACAATAAAGTAAATTGATAAAAGAAAAAGAAAAAGGAATCAGCAATTTTAATCTGTAAAAAAAGAATTCAAATTAGAGTTTATTCTTTCAGAATCTTTTCTGCAATACAAAATTACCTCTTCAAAATGTTATCACATTGCATCGTCAATACTCTATCAATGTATCATTTTTAATTATACAATTTTCTATATGACGTAGTTTAAAAATATTATGACTTTCTTCCTAATAAAGCGATTTTAATACAGTATGCTGAAAATCTAGTGATCGAGGCATTATAAAATGGCATCTTGATATTTTTTCATAGTCTATCTTCTATATAATATGGAAGGACTAAATTCAAAATTTTCTACACTAAATGCTATCGAATGATGATTACAAACCAATTTTACAAAATTTTATTAAACCCAACAAAATTTACATTGATCCTGCGATTTTAAAAATTCTTTTTAAAACATTGCATATTAATAATAATAGATATTATATTAATAATAACAGACATGGGACGAATATATATTTTAAAACTTAATGAGATATAGAATGAAGTTACCCAACAAATAGCATGCCGAGATCACTATACGTTCCATAAAACGAAATTAAATAGGAAATCTCAAAGAATAAAGAACGTTTTTCTGTTTTATAACATAAATGGCTCAATCTATATTTATTCGATCGGAAAATTGGCATTGAAATTTTTTCCAGAAACTATCCTCAAAGAACGAGTTTAATTGAGAGGGAAATAAGCTCTTGAACGAAATAAGTCCTCTTGAAGTTCAAGATTTCGTAAGCGATCCTTTCCTCTTTTGTATCGATGATCTTTACCTATGTCGTTGAGTATAAGGAAGTCCAAGTAGAAACAAAGGTCTGTAAACTAATCACTGCCCTCCATTAAAAGACCATCAGTTCAAACGAATTGTCGTCTTTGAAGGAAAAAAAAGTGTGCAGACTCATTCATTATTCCCAGAGATATTGCGAGGAATTGAAAGAAGACAAATGTAAAAAGGCCTTGGCATGAATTCACCGACCTTCAGGCTCGATGCTCTCTTCCGAGGAGAAATTACCTAAGAGAAGAATCTGACGGGCGTTCAACGAACGGCATTCCTGCAATTCATTCAATTTATTTCATTCCATTCCCGTACATAGCAGCCCCATAATCTTCCTATGAGAGCGCTCTCATCTCAATGGCAGTAAGGGGTAAAAACAATGAGAGTCTCCCAAGCTCTGTAGATGATAGCTTCAAAGTTGAAGCCTTGTGAACTGACCTCGAGAAGATGTGGCAGCACAGATTCAGGAAGGCTGGGGGCAGAAAAAATTGAAAATTTATAAATAAATGAATGGTTTTAACTTAAATTCAAACGCCTAGAAAAATAAAAGGTTTAAATATAGTAAAACACCAAAGCCTTGAAAATTGATTCCGAGATTCTTCATATTATGAATGCACCCAATGCGAAAATAAAAAAATACAAAGTTCTCAATTTTTTAAATACAGAATTTTTATTTAATAGATGTAAAAAAAATCCCAATCCGTAATTTTAGAAACAAAATACTAAGAATTCCATTTTGAAATAACTTGGAAAATGGTGTTAGTTGTCTTAGTTATTCCGAAAATATATGTGTTCGAAACATTTTTATCTCGTCATTTTCAAATTGAAATATCTTAAATGAAGCTTCTGATGCAATTTATGAATTACTTTAATAATAATTTGCTACCAGGTTCTGTTAAAATTTTAAAATAATCTGATGCAAAAAATCGTATTCGCAATGGAATTTTTATATTTTGGTTCCGGTTCAGTTAATTGATTTTTTTAAATTCCTGTAAACATAAAATATTTTTTTAAATTACACCTTCCATATCAATTCTAAAACTTAAAAAAATGTTGCTTTATTGTTTTACTATTTTATATTAACACCGTTAGAAAAGTAGATTTAATTATGATGAGAAAAGTTGTACAAAATTGCATCTTCTATATATAATATTAATAATTATATATTTTTTATTTAAACGAAAATTAGTTCAGTACCTAATTCTGGGCAAGCCAGAAGCAAAAAAGTTGCTTGATCTGTCCTGTATGATTATATGGCATTAAAAATCAAGGCATGGCCGTACTTATTTTTAGTAAATGATCCCGTGAATGTTTATGTAAACCTTGAAACTGATATTCATTACGAGAGAGGAATATAAATTAAAATTAATATTTTATAATTCGGGTAGATATCTCTATTCTTAAATATTTAAAGTTAATTTATTTATTTACTACCATTATTATTTTATTATTTACCATTATTGAATTGGCAGATTAATTCGGTTTTAATACAAAGAAATAAATCGTTATACTATCCAGGAATGTTACTAGTCCCAAGTGAACGATTTTTTTTATCTAATTGGTACGTTAATTATTGTTTGAGTGCAGCTAATATAGAAGAGTGCTTCGGCACGATTTTATCGATATCAAAATATCATGACATTAAGTTAATTATTTCTAATTAGATCGTTTTCCTTTCGTCCATATATTTCACTCAAAAAGAATATATGCATCATTGTTAATCTTTATAGAAAAGGTCGGATGTCATAATTGTATGATATTATGTATCAGTTTCTTATGAATAAAACATTAATATCTTTTAAGTTATTAAAAAATACTTAATCCTGCCTTAAAAGAATTAAATATTTTTCTCACATTAGCATAGAAACAAAGAGAGATGAAGTAATTGATTTAATAGTTTGGAGCGGCATTTAAAATAACACTCTCATTTGAATTTTATGGAATACATTGATTGTAGTTACATGAAATGAATTGCATATTTAATTAACATGCCTTCATTTCAACTTCTCCACAAGTTTTAAGCTACAAATGAATCATAAGAGTGAGTCAGGATAATTTGATTCAGAAAATATCTCATTCCATATATATTCATTTATATTCTCCATTTATTCGACTTTGAAGGAAAGCCCACTGGACTTTTTTCCCCCGGATTCTTTAAAAGCTCTACCGTACCTTCAAATCGAAAAAATTCTTATTATCATTGGAATTTTAAGTTGAAAGACCTCTGCACGTCTTAAGAGATGTGAAAGATTCAAAGACAGTGAAAAAAAAATTCTCTAAGATGTTCTGAAAATCATAAATGTAGGTATCAATGACTTACAGAAATAGAAGAGTTAAGTTATATTGGAAAAAAAATTGTTCATAAAATAAATTTTAACGGTACAGTTTTCGAAAAATTGACTTCATAGTTAATTTTCCAGTGTAAACGCATTTCCTCATTTGCGGTAAATTAAAACTAAAATTGTTTTCATTAGCTAGCATAAACCAGGCTTACTTTTATTTTTGATTTAATAAAAACTTTTATTTTATTAAGAATAGCTGTGAACTTGAAAAAGAAAATTCTATTGACTTTTAATAAAGGTACATGTATCACAATCTTTTAACTGAACAATGTACTCAATATAGACTTAAATTAAAGTTATTATCCCAAGAAGTACAATTATCGAATAATTATTTCATCATATTTCAAATCTAATTTTTAAAGTTCTAAACTCGATAAAACTTTTTCTGAATAAAACTGGTTTAAGTTTTGACAAAATTATCCTTTCCATCATCATTCTGATTTTAACTCCGACTGCACTGAATCAATTTCATTGCTCTCGAATTCATTGAAAGGTTATTTTATTGATACTTGATAAAGTAATTTCCTATTGAATCACTTTTTTTATTTCATTGAAAGAAACAAGACTCTAAACGTTCTACGAAAGAAAATTCAATTGGTCTTATTCGTTTTAGTGACGTCGTTATTGTAGGTATCATCTATCATCCCATACAATTCTTTCTGAAATCTTATACGGTTACCTTTAGCAGTTTTTTTCAGCCACAGTATTGCCACATTCTTTTTTGATTATCGCCTATTCTTGTTGAATGACATCTGTTATATATGGAAAGCTCAGGTGACTAGTAAATTCGAGAACAATGGAACCGGAACTCAATGGAAAGATCATGTTATCCTTCTCATATCACTCGGTTTGCTCATCTTGAGGTGGAATTGAGTAATAATTCAAGTGCATTAAGTTAGCTAGAAACAGCTTTGTGCCAGTCTCGTGGACATAGACTATTTTTACAACAAGGTCTCTTGACAACTAGCTAACCAAGGTTTATTTTTAAAATAAAACCGAACTTCTTAGATAAGGTTTCCTAGACAAAATTAAGAAGACTTAGCGTCAAAGGATGCATTTATAAAGTAGGGGGAAAAGCCTTCATGGTGTTTATAGAAATATTTGTCATACTTTTGTGATGATATTTTCATACAAATATGTTTAAAATTTAACATAAATGAGATCAAGTGCAACTTTTTAAAACATTAATATATTGTCATTCTATTTTTTATTCGATTTTTTTAATTAATTCAAAATGTTTGTAAAATGTTAATGCAAAATTTAGTCTCTTGCAAATATTTTGCTTTTCTCATTCTTCTGCACTTTGTTAACAAATGGTATATTCGTAGTACAGGTAGCTTAAATTACATGTGCAATATTACTCAAGGGAATGCCTTGAACAATGCCAGAATCATACATATAAATTGTCTACTTCTTTTTGTTTATTATTATCTTCGCGCATTTTTAGATGTTTTTTCCCTGCGTGTCTCTTTCAATTCTTTGGAGGGGGAGGGGATTTTTAAAGATGCCATACTTATCCAACAGAAGTTCATCTTGTTTGTGACATTTTGTTTGTAACTTTCAACGTTTCAATAACATATAATTTGTTTTTGAGCTATCCTAACAAACACAATGAAAGATATTAAAAGCGCTATACAAATTCACTGAAATAATACTGTGGCAAAATTGCGCTGTTTTAAGGCTTTTATCTAAAGAATGTAGCTTAAAATTCCATTCTGTTCATCGCGTGAGGAAGGGAAACATGTCTGAAATGAGAAAATATTTTTTTCTAAACCTATGCGCGAATCAATTCTTTAAAAATATGGGCGCCATACGTAGCAAGTAGGAGCTATGGCTTTCTACAGAAGTAATAGGATGACCTTCAGAGTGTAGTGCTCAAAATTGTTTTTGCTTCTGGTTTTTGAAATTTGCACAAGAATTTTCATCATTTGAGATTTCTTGAAAAATGAAGTAATGATGTAATCAAATTTTTATTTGAAGTGAGACAGAGAAACAAATAAAAAAATATACAAAATTCGTGTAATCAAAATTTTAATGATTTGATTATTGATGAATCTTTAAATTTTAATAAAGAAATTCATCGTAAAACTGGCCAAAGCAACATGTACTATAGTTTCAAAATATTCATTTTTTGTCATTAAATGGAACTCTTCTGTACACTTCCTGATTACTATCATATTTAGATTAAATCTAATGATTCGGAACTAAGATTTTAATTTTAAGTATAAAGATTAATATGTCAAATACAAATCCCCTTGTTTGAAAAAGTGTTATAAATAAAACCGTGTCTAAAGTTAAAGTTATACATGAACACCTTATTTTATTTAAAATATCTGAGCAATAAATGTAAGTAGTATTCCAGTTATGAAATGGAGGTAGAATAAATAAGACATGGCGTTATAAATATATCTATGTAATAAATTCAAACTATTCCAATCCTTAATATTAATTATTTTATAATCACTTAAATTCAGTTTTTAAAAAAGTATTTTGATTTCGGAGTTTCACGGGCTTCTGACCTTTCTATGTTTCTCAGAATCTATTTTCTGTAATTTAATTGTTCGACGTTAGAATGAAATATCAGATGAAATTGACGTGCTTAAAACAATTTTTTGATGATGCATAATTCGTAAATGTAAATTCGTAGATGATGTATAATTCGTTCGTAAAATTCTTTTCAAGAAATTATATAATCTCTGAATAACTGCTTTTCCCTAGGTCTTTTTTCTGTCTTTTACACCAAGTGTATAGTGCCCACATTAAGTTGTTACCACGTTATGAAATACTATTATGATTAGGATTTTATTTTAAAGATTCTAAAAACCGAATATTCCAAACAGTAATGAAAAAGAAGAATAAAGACGATATTTTCTCTGCTGCGCTTTTTCCTGGAAGAAATGCCACGTCTATACAAACTATCAACTCGAAAGTACTGTGTTTATTATTAAATTGTGTACAATGTACACATTACATCAACTTAATCGTCTTACTCCTAGAAGTAGATATTACAGTTCAAACCTAATTTCAAAGGAAGAAACAAAACGGTGCCTGTAATATTAAGTCGATGCTCCTAAAGTCTTCTTTCATTTTAATTAATTTCAGCCATCTTCAGACTTCCCGAGGCTCGAACGACCTAAAAAAAAAGTAATGTTAATTCGCTTTTGGAAGGCATGATGCATCGTCCGAGGTTTCTTCCTTCATTAACTTAATACAAACTCACATACACTTTCGTACCGCATCAGCCTCGTTATTTACAGACGTTTATTAGACTTCCCGGTATTACGAACATCCGGGAGAAAGGCCCATTCAATTTCTTTTGTTAGTTCAGAATCATGCATTAATCGCGTGAGCGGCAGCATTTACCGCACTCATGAGAGTCTTCCACTACCTCCATCATTTTCTGCAACGCTGGGGTGAAAATAGAATCTATTCTTTGATTTTTCCTTACACTGAATATTTTATATTTTACTCTCATCTGGGAGATATTTCTGAAAAATATTCTAGTTATCAGATTTTTAAATCTTCATCGCAAGACACTGTCTTTTGGAAAGGTCACTACAAGGACAATTGACTTTTTATTCAATAAGGTGCAGTGAATAAGGAGAATGGTCTGGAAGAGTTTTCTGCAATGGTGTAAATGTAGTTGAAAAAAATGTGGGTTCAAATCAGTGTTTGTAAAGGGAACTTAAAAATAATGCATGATAAAGGATTTATAAAGATACTTTCTCAAAAAATAAATATTAATTAAAAACTGTAAAGCAAATAAAAAATAATATAAATCAGATTCTTGAAAACTAATATTACCTCTTCTTTTTCTATCAAGTAGGGATAAAAATGATAAAAAAAGCTTTTTTTTTAAAATTTTCTGACACCGAATAATCACTATTTTTCTCTTCTAAAAATGGTTTTCTGCAAAATATTCACTGTATTATATTTTTTAAATCTTCATAGTATAAAAATAATGTTTTAGTTGATATCTAATAGGGCTGTGCTTTTTTCAAATATGGTGAAGCAAAAAACAAAACAAAAAAATGAAGAGGATTAATATGAAGAGTTTTGAAGAGGAGTTCTTGGGTTTGAACAAGAATGAAAACAGAACTGCCAAAAAAATTCGGATAGGGTTTCTTTATATCTTTAAAAAAGTGTACTAAAAAGCTGTAGTTTCAAAGCAAGTTTTATTTTAAGCAAATATTATAAATTTCTTTTGGCAATGACTTATGATTATACTACCACAAAAATAAGAAGAAGAAATTCTAAATATTAACAAAAATTTATAAAATTCATGAAAAAAGCAATGCAACACAGATTGAAAAAAATCGGTACAATGAATCATTTTCAGTCATTAGAACATGAAATTGCTGTCCATTCTTTTATTTTCTTACCCGGAATATATATTCTTTTTTGATGGAATTTCAAAACTAATTTATTTATCAGAGTATTAAACATTTATCTCAAAATAGTATCATTTTGAAGGTCACTACCAGGATAATTGTCTCATTATATAATCTGATGCTATAAATTTATCCCTGAAGGTAAGTGGAAACTGATTACAGGGAGTTCTGGTGAAGTTTTCAGGAAAATATTTAAGAATAGTTCCTTACACAGAATTTTGATAAATATAGGCAGGTTGTCTTTATACCTTAAGAAAAGTTACATTAATTGCTTCTGGTTAAAAACAGTTTTAATTTAAATGGGAAATTGAAAAAATAATAAAAGGGCAATACGGAATTTTATATTAATTTATGCTTATTATAAAAATAAATTACTTCACGTTTAAAGAATTTCTAAATAAATAATAAAATATGAAGCCTTAAATTTCACATTTTCTTTCCTTTTTTTACTTTCTATTCCCTTCTAAAAGTATTAAGCAATAAATAGCATTCTATATTTTTTAATTAATGAAAAAAGCAGCCTATTGTCTATTAAACAGGTTACTCAAAATGCTTATATAAATAAAGTTTTCAAAATAAAGTTTAAATGCCATAGAAGTTGAACTTATTCGAAACTTTAATGCTATGAAATAACTCCTTTTACTGAAAGAAATCATTATGTAATCTCTTTAAAGAAGTAGAGCAAATGTTTTCGAAATGTAACTTGTTACACCACTTTATTTGTATTAATGCTTAATTCACCTCAAACATAGTGTATTGAAACCTAATTGCGCGTTATTAATGCATCTTTTTACTTAAGAGACATTTGAAAAGGCGCCTTATTTACTTTGTATTGAGGAGTGAGGCTTTTTTTAAGCTGTATATAAATAGCAATCTATTTCCTTTCAAGAGCATTCGGATTTAATCGTAGATGTTACACATGAGTAGAGATTTAAAATAGACTTCAATTTTATTCGGCGATAGTAAAAGTTTGTAGTACGAGAAGTTCAATAAATAATGTTTGAATTAAATATAAACCAACAGAATTAATTGAATTTAACAGAATCAAAATAAAGTCAAATATAAAAATGTTATTCGAAATTTCTTTCAAATTGCATACGCAAAACTACATAACATTCGATTATTTAAACGAAGTACAAAAAAATGTACCTAATATCCAAGCTAATGATGCTTTGATACGTAATATTAAGTCATCTTTCATTGCAAAAGTTTCATGTCTAAAAAAAAGTCCCTCGTCTAGATTCGAAAGCAACGTATAGTTCAAAGAGTCTTATTCATATAAATGATCAAAAGCAAATAAGATCTGGAGTAAATCATGCAATTGTATTTCTTTCTCTGACTCTTGACATCTTTTGACATCGTTTTGAGGAAAAAAATTTGACATTATCCCTGAGACTTATAGTTGATAAATAACAGTCCAAATGAAAATGCTTGCCAGTTTATCATCTTTTCTTTATCGTTGACCTCCTTTTAGTAAATTTTTGGATAAATGTCTTTCTCTGAAATAGAAACAATGGCTAATATTTATATTTCATTTTTTTGTTGCAAAACTTTTGTGAGGGTAAATATAGTTGTAATCCGCCAACTTATATTACAGCTAAAGAAATGCCAGTGTGTGTGGGAAAAAACTCTATAAAATGGTCTTGGTACAAACAATACTGATAAAAATTTTCTACTGTGTGCTAATTGTTTAAAAAAATATGAGAAATGTATACTTAATTATCTAATAAGCAGTTAACACGCTGTGTAGGCAATTAAAATTCTATAAACTCGCTTTTTTTGTGAGCTTCTTTGCAAATTCATCTGCTATTGGTTTTCCTAAAAGTAAATCAATAAAATTAGTATTAGCTGATTTTTATATTGTTATAAAAGACTCGGCAAAGCATTTTAAATTCACATAGTTTGATTTCAAGAGAGAATAAGATTCATGGAATTATTTCCGCTTTTAAGTAAACAGAAGCTAAAATGCTTATGAAGCTCTTAAATGCTTTGATGTGACTAAATTTCTAAAATACATGTAGTTAGAACATTTTAAATTCTTGGAATAATATACCAGCATAAATGTTCTTCCTCATTGATGAAAAATATTCAGTGAATTCGAAGTTAGGTTGTTACAAGACCAGATGACCAGTAGAGGCTCATGTTAAATTACCTAGGGGTGTGGAACTATATAGCGATAAATTCTGAATGATTTAAAATAAGTCTTTTTCAATAAATAATTTAATTAGTAATTAATAAACATTTATTTTTGAGTTTTGTTTGATAAAAATAAATTAAATAACGAAGAAATTTTTTTATTTCCACCCCCTATAAGTATTTAGACCACTGAAACTAAGAACTTTTTAAATCATTAAAAGTATAATTGTAAATAAATATATATTTATATAAATATAAACTTATTTATTTGGTAATAATAAAAATTTATTTGACTTTAATTCTCTTCTGGTTTTATTTCGGGAGAAAAAAAAATCCACAGCTTTTATTTTAATGATCGTATGGCGATCAAACCGTGAGAACACAAAACCGTGCCATCTCATGAACAGTCAGTCAGACAGAATTCTAACTCATGCATTTTATCCAAGATTTGATACGAATACTCTTTTTTGACGTTAAAACCTTCTGCCGAATTTCCTATATTTTTTCCTTCATTTCTATAGCTACTTCAGTTCTTGAATTATCATATTCATAACCACTCGAGGAAACTGACAGGTTTTGCATTCTTTTATCGGAGAAAGGAAAATGGAGATTCCGGGAGCTCTAAAATGTAGAGAATCCTCAACATTTCGATTAAAAATGTTTGAATCAAAATTTTAGAAATAACAATAATTTCTCTTTTTATATTTCGACTTCAAGAAAGAAACAAAAAATTAATTTATATCATTACGTCTATACGTATAATGTGATGACTTTCAATATGAATTCTTTTACTAGTATTCTTAAATTGTATTCATTCAAACTTTCTACCTTTTATTTTGAGTGAATAATATAACATATACAGAACTAGAAACACTTTATTTATTGTTCTTTAGAAAATCTTCATTTTAAATCAAATCTACCCTGTTTTATTTTTTCAGATTCAGACTTTTTTTTTACTACACCCCCATTTATGAAATATATACATATATAATATTTGTAAAACTTTGGTTTATAGATGCAGATGTATTCTTGCTTTCAATGAAATAATCATATTTTTAGTTTTTGTCAAGATGCCTTTATCCAAAACCATGGCAAAAGCAGCTTAGAGAATCAAACAGAAACATAAAAAGCATAAGAAAAGAGATCTTGCTAAAATATTCTAAGCTAATATGGTTTTAGAAATAAAACTGTAGACTCAGCGTTTTGATTCTGTGGGATAATGAGTAATCCGCTCAGTGAAGCCGCTGTTCGAGAGATTAAAAAGTTATTTTTAGTTATAGCTAATTCGAAATTGTTACATAAATATATATAATCCGATGCATGTTTAAGATTTTTCCAGCTTCAAATCTTGAATTTTTTTTATTGAAAATCATGAATGAAATACGTTATTTGGGGGTAATACTTCCATTTTTGGTTCTTCAGACATACGATAAAAGAAGTTTAAAATACAGTTCACGAATTTGGTAGAAATTTGATATCGCTAAAAATCTACCAGGTTTTTTTTTCAAACTCTCAAATAAAAATTTTCATTTAATAAAATCAGAAATCCTTATTTTTTTCGTAAATTGTAACAAGGGCAGTTTATGAATTCAAATAAATTCCATCGAAATTATATATGCGGCCTAAACTATGTGGCTAATACTTTTGAAAAAGTATGCAGGGAGAATACAGACATTATTTTTTTGAGCATATGTTTTACTTTTCCAAGGCAATAATATTGAATTTATTTGATGATTACGAAAAAATTGACTTTCCTATTTTTATACATTCATATTTTAAACAAAATACCCATCGGAACTTCATTACTTAACAGTATTAGAAAAGTAGGCGAAACTTTATTGTTGTGAGTTTTTTGCATTCTTGTGCGAACGAATATCAAATTATATAAATCACAAGATCATTTCTTTCAATTTTATCAAAAGCCGATTAAAATAGATAAAATTATTCGTAGATAAAAAAGACATGAAAAGAGTTCAATTATTTCTGGTTCAATTCAATTATTCAGTTCAGCTATTCAATGTACACTATTCAATTGTTCTGATAAGATTTTTTATATTTTTTTCAAAATTGGAGTAATTTATAATTAATAGTAGAAAGAGTTTTTAAAAAGTTTTTATGTATATTCGAGGTTTTATCTTTTATGTTCTACATAGCTGTAATTTTTTATTCTCCTTTCCGAATAGTTTTCATATCCCTCAGAATTGATAAATAAATGAATATGTCACATTTTTTTTTGTGTGTGTTGAGTTCAAAATACTTTCGTTCATGGTAAAAATAGTAATTTTAATATTTTCATGATAAACTGTTTATATAATCACTATCCCTTATCTTATCTTATAAAAGCAGTTTAATTCTGCACGTCTATGACGCATGGAACTAATGTTATTAGTCTCAGTACCATTATATTCTCTTCCTTGATCATTATTCCGATATATGTTTGTATATTGTTGAACATGGAAATCATCATGCACAATTATTAGAAAATCTTTGGCATATCAGCTTAATTTTAAGAATGAATGACGTATTCCTTTCATCATATGAAAGTAGTTGAGAAAAGGCATAATTTATGGTTTGGAATACAGGTTATTGCCCTACAAAGTTTTTTCCATTTCAAATTACTTCTTTGTACGCCAGGTCATGGACTGCAGAATCATTTTAATCAGAGCCATTTAACTTTGACCTTCTCACAAAATGAATGTGATGAGTATTTTGATCTCAAAATGAGCTTCAAACATTTAAAAATAATTTACATAATGACTTTTCTTTAATTATGGCTATTTTGACTTAAAAACTCATGGAGCTGCGCAATCATTTTCTTCTATTCTTTTCTGAAATATTACACTCAAGCAATCAATATTTACAAGCGTATAATTATCAAACAGTTTTTAAAAATCACTTGCAGTTTGTTTAGTTGATTTAAATTGTACCAAAATTACTCCAATTGAATAAATAAGTACTAAAAAAGGAAGCGATTATTTGAGTTCCACATTCATAACCACCGCTTAGCTGAATAAAGAGGCTCTTAGGCCAACATGTTGTTTTTATGTCCATGAGTTGTGGGAGTGTCCAGTTGAATATCAAACTGCGTAAAGATGAGACACACCCATGAACTATGATGGACATAAAGGCGACATATCCCCTCCAGAGGCCATCAGTTTAAGTAGACGGTGATAATAATTATATAGGCTCTTAACAGATAAATAACTAAGCTTTATTACTTAATTCTTTTTATTAATCTTGTATTAAAAATTCTTTTTATGTTGGGTATCCTAAAAAACCTAAATTATCTGTTCGTTAATAAAAACAAAATATTTTGCTAGAACTTGACTTAAATCGATTTTCGAAAAGAAAGAATATTTTTTCTGTGATTTTTTAAAAAATGAAACTGATGAATACACCGCGCCGTTTTTTTTCTTTTCTTTCATAGTTAAAATTATGCTGTAAGGAATTAGAAATACCAATCCGAACAACACAATGCAGGGAAAAAAAACATACATTTAACTTCATCTCAAAAGTAAATTTAATTACATCGGATTTTTCTGTTTTTCTGGGGGAAAATGAAAGAGGTACTGGAAAAAATATTTAAAAATTAAATAAAACGACAGTAAAACTGAATTGTTCAACATCTTATTTTGATACATCCTTATCGTTTATTTAGCTCAGGAAGGTAGTGGTTCCACTTGTAAAAAAGCAGATGTTAAAAGTTTTGAAAATTGTATGCGTGTTTTTTTTAACAGCAAAAATGTTTTTCTTTTTCTTTCTCTTTCAACCAGTGATTTCGCATTTATTTCTTAGCAGTTGATATACGAGCCATTTCCCGAATTAAAAATGCTTTCATGTCAATGATTAATAAAAAAACACCAACGATTTAATTATTTGTCACGATTTTTCTCTAAAACATTCATAATTATTCAGCATTTAAGATCAACATTCGACGGTACTCAAAACATAATAAAATTTATATCAATCAGCTGATTATTTAAATCAGCTGATTTGGTCCTTTACCAAATCAGCTGTTGCCATAGTGTAAACGTGACACGTAAAAATGTAAATATATACCATTTAATACTACAGTTCGAAGGAATACTAATATTCACGTGAATAAACTCTTTTAAAAATATATATAATTTCGTTAATGTAAAAAATACTCATAAATAAAATACTATAATGTACAAAATTCTTTGCGTGTCTATCACTTTATTTTTTAATTAAAATAATAATATGAGTTTTTCTAAACATTTTTTTAAATTCCGTATCGTTTAGAAAAATTCCTAATTTTACTAAACAGCTTTTAAAGAATGTCAAAAAGCTAATTTTTACTTAAATAATAATATTTTTAAGGAGTTCATTTAGACACAAAGTTCATTTAGACAATAAGAATTCGAGAACTTAGAAACAAAACTACTTAAAATACCTAGAATATTTAAATTGGAATGTCAGAATTAAAAATAATATTTTTTTTATTCGTGAAGATAGGATTGTTCTACCATAAAAAATTAATTCAAAATGCAAAATGAAATTTTTTTTAATTGAAGAAAAATGCAATGAATACTTTCTAATGTTTCATTATTATTTGTGAATGAAGTTTTATAAAAGTATATTTAGTTGTTTTGTTTTCTTTAGCATACAAGCTATTTTTGAATTTTCACTTTCATTTATGTAGATTTTATTATAATACAATTGTTTTGTTTAAATATTTTTTTCATCTCTGTGTGGGGTCTACATAAAACTTGTTTTAAAGACGGTAATAATTCTATAATTAATTTATTGTCTTTTAACGTAAAGTTTAACGTATAGAAACTTTCAGATTGAAATTGCAATTTTTTAAAAATGAAAATGAATTGCGTGAAGTTAACAACTAAATATACTAAAGAACTTTGCCTTACAGCTCGAGAAATTCTTATTTTATTGCAAAATCGCTCATTTATAAAAGTACTAGAGAAATAAACTTTTTTTCGAATAGATGTTGATATCTTTTCTTCTGTTATTAAAATTTCGAATTTTCGCTTACTTTTAATTTTTCAAAAGATAATGAATGGGAATGTGTAAAAATTGCTTTTTGCATAATTGGTTTTTGAAATAGACAATTGAAAAACTGCTTTAGAACTTTGCAAAAAAAAATCAAGGGACCAATCTCACAAATAGTTAATTCTACTTCACAATTTATTAATTCCATTTGGTTAGAACTAGCAAGAGAGAGGAATTGTCTAAATTTAAAAGAATGATTATTAATGGAATGTCATTATCATTTTAACAATTTTCTTCTGCTTTTAAAATAGAATTATCGTGGGACTATTATACTGAAAAACAAATGACACTTTTTGACGTGAATGACGTGTAATGTGACCTAAATAATCTTATACATTTGAACCATTTTTAATCATGTTTTAAGTTACTTCAACGTCTCTTTAAAATACATAAAAAATAACTATAAAAACTACATAATAAAACTACATTTAATACTTTTCTTGAGAACGAAATAGATGATATGATGCATCAAAAGATTGTTTTGAGCTACATACATGATTGATATAGGTGCTTTCAATGTTTAATTACTACTTCGCTTTACTGCAGAACTAATCTGTGTCTTCTTATCATCCTTTAGATAGTTTTACTCTCTTGTTCTATAGTCCATTGTAGTATAAACTGCAAACTAGATTTGTTCTATGTATAATAATTAAATTCATTTTTAAAGAAGAAGAAGAAGAACGATAATTATCAGTACAGATGACCATAGTAATACACAGTGAAAGCATTTTTCTTTTTCTCCTTCAAAATCTTCATTTTAGAAAGATGATTTGAGATTTCACTCACCCGAAATATAAAGATTAAGGGATCTGAAATTCTGATATCTGAGTTTCTTTAATAATTCAACAAATTTTTAACGATTTAGAATGGTCAAATTGATGGAGATTTTGGCAATAATTTTTAGCATGAATCTTTTTATTTTTCTTATTTTATAGTTCCTTATTTATATATTTGAATTGAATCTTCCCCGAAAATATATTTAAGGATGTTCTTCTTTTATAGGTGAAGGGTCTGTTATATTGACGGGAATCGTCAAGCCTCGCGACGAAGGTGGGATCGCAGGTTCTGCCCAATCGTCTTCAAGTCTTGACACCCTTAAGGTAGAAGGGGCAGACAGCGTGTCTGTATCGAATACTGAGATAACTCGGAAATCTGCATCAGATAATAATCTGAAAATAAGCGGCAATCTAGGAAATAATCTTCAGCCAACTTCTAAAATAAAGTCCTTGAGCACTTTAGCAGTCGGAAAGTTCAAAACAAAGGATATGGCTCCTACAGCTAAAAACGCTGAAAAGGATGTTGGTAAGTAAAAGATTTTCCATTTAAACTTCAACTATTAAAATCTAACTATTTTATCTTTAGCATTTCACGAAATGTTTTATTTACAAAAGTTTGATATGAAATGAAAAGCGTTGTATTTTTGAAGAACGTTTAAAAGACTCATGAGAATGGTAATGAGCGATTTCATGATTGTGATCCTTTGTAATGCATTATGGTTTTATGAAACGAAATAAAAAATTATATAAGGGCACTGAAATTTGGTTGTTGAAAAGCAAGCAAGTAAAAATATCTTTAACAGTCAGAACTAGTAAGTTACGGTAGCAAATAATTTGTGATCGTTAGTTCGAGTTCTATGATATTTGTTGAACAAGTAAAACTAATCTCAATATAAGAGTGATAAATAGTTTTTGTCATCTAATTTTAAACATTTATTTTTTGTGCCTACAGATTTTTCAGACAAAACATAAAATGAGTAGTTGAATATTTTTCTTCATATTCTTAATTTTTATTGGTTCTAAAATTTAGATGTATTGGAAGATAATCAAAAAGTATTCATAAAAATTCCACATTGGTTCTACGATCTTTTAAATCCAAAACCTGTGAAGTAAGTGCCTTATTATTTAGTTCCGATTGTATGCCATTACATTTTATACACTGAAAATTATTAAAACATGAATAAAATTAAGGAAATAAAATTTTAATATATATACATATTTTTGCAAGTGTTGCATGTCACTAAAAGGTGTATTGAGATATATTTTTTTCGTCATTTTATATTAATGTACCTAACAGAAAGCTGTACTGTTTCAAAATTATTTTAGAAAATTGTAGTTGATTCAGTATATAGTAAATAAGAGGAAAATGATTTAAAACAAACTTCATATTCATCCACGCATTATTATATCGGAACGTAGACATCTTTTGTTGTCCGGGAAGCATCTATCTGTTCGCGCATTAGCAAGTGCTGAGAATATCTAAAGGTAAGTTATCTCTATTTCGAACGACCCATTGGTCTGTCGCATGATTTCGTTCTGTATACGTCAGAAAGTACACAGCATGTGGAGGTAAGTCTCATTTTTTTTCAGGTGAAAGATATTTACATGCGTTGCAGTTTTCTCTACTCTTCAAGTGAAAAAACGTCTTAGTGCTAATTCGCTTTTGTTAAGATCCTTTATGTAATTTATCATTTGTAGACTCCATAGAGATATACATTTAACGTTATTAATGCCATGATTTAATACTTTTATGATAAGAAAAATTTTAGGAAGCAATTTATCTGATGTTATAGCGGAATTTTATTTATAGTTAAATCATTTAATTTTTTGCCCGAACCTAAGGAATGCTTTATTTGAAAACTCATTGACCACTCTTTTAGGCCAATATCACCAGTGCACCAATCAGCACAATGCACCAACATATACAAACTCATACAGAAATATAATTTAATTTTTATAACACATTAAAACATTACTAACTTTGAAACCTTGTTAACATCAGACACAGATATTGTAGATACCTGTACATCAAACCAACCTATATTTAAGATTCTAATTTAATGCATACTCTCGAGAAATAAATATGCTTAAACATGATTTATCTAACAATGCAATTTGAACTAAATCACCATTTCAATAATATTGTGATACTTATCTCACTACTTATCTAATTATAGTATCACATATTAGTAAAGTTTCATTGTCTACAATTAATTTCCTAATTTATGAGCATTGCTCAGAACCAAACTCCGTACTCGTAATCAAGCTGAACTCAACTTACAAATAAGATAGATTCTCGCGGGAGGATTCCAAATAATGTTATCTCTTTAAATCTGAAAAAAAAAAAGACAATAGAGATGGTACTTAACACTATTGGCTTCAGTTGATTTTCTAGCATCCGCAGTTTTTATTCTGGTTTCTCATGTTCTTTGAATTTCGGGGATACACATTGTCTATGAGCGCTTTTAGTAGAAGCTGCTAACGTGACATCACAAACGTTTTCAGATTTCTGTCATGCCGCAATCAGCACAAGACGGGGAAGGGGTTCACATCTCCTATCATCTATTTTGTTTGCCCCAGCTTCTCACTTCTTTTCATCACCTCACATCCATAGAGCTGATAAATAAATCACTATCTATAAATCATTATATCACTATTTCAACTCTATGCTCACACCAGCAATCGATTCAAAGCACCCAAGAATGGAAAGGTGATCCCTTCTCCATAGTTCGTCGCACGTCTTTACCGCTCGGTCATTAGACTTGACTGGGTGGTCAAATTATTTTTTTAGACTCAAACTACAGTACTTTTTTAAAAAAAATTTATTTGTGATGTGAAAGTTCAAACTTTTAAATGTTTTAATCAATTTTTATATCTTCTTTAGTTTAATAAGAATATCAGTATATTAAACGAATCAGGGTGGTTTAGACTGATATTTTTATTTTATTAGATAAACTTTGATATGTATTTAGGTTTTGGGTTAAGTTCAAAGAAAAGGGAGTTAGGTTTCAAAAACCAGAACTACGCAAAATTATGTTAAATAATTTCAATTATAAAGGAATACGTGGTTTATTATTTAAGTTACAAAACAGCACTTTTTCCTTTAGCATTAGGGAATCAGAATTACTCAAGTATCGAATATATTCAGAAACAAAATAAAAGTTTTATGGAATGAAATAATAGCGTTTTCCAATTATGTTTTGTTTTTCAAAGGGAATAATTGTGTAGGATGTTTCAAAACTTGATACAAATTTTAAAAGGTTGTAAATTGAATCTGTCAAGTGATCATTAATCTCAAGCAATGCATAATCATAAGCCACGGGATGAAGTGTTAGGTATAAGGATTCCTTGGTCCAGATCACGGGGAAGACGCGTTACCCCTAAGCCAGGACGCCGACTTGTTTTTACTTGCAAACATTGGAAGATTCGATCGAAGTATAAATTGCTAAGGTTTTCATGAGCCACAAATTCTCGTATTATGTAACCCTACTTAGAGCTACTGATTAGTATTCCCTTCCAGGCTGTAGAACTCGGAATTATTTCATAAAAACAATGCCATTATAGATAATAAATTATTTTCGCAAAATCCTTAATTTAAATTGTAGATTTTATCGCACTGAATTCCTTCCTTTTACTATAAAATATTAGGTGATTCCAAATTATGAATATGTTCCGAAATAGCCATCATGTATTTTGAAAGCGAGATAACAAACTAGTTAATTACAAAACACCAAGCATCTAAATAATTAAAAAACAACCTAGACTATTAATTAAATAAGCCATAGAATGATATAAATAAACCAGTAGTATAGATAACTGTATTGTCTGTAGTATAACGTCATTAAATTAAATTCAAAACCTTTCCATTTAAATATAAAAATGAATGAAAATAAATAAGGATATGACAAAGGATTCACATACGAATACAAGTATAAAATCAGATAAATTAAGTCAAGGATTTAACAAAAAAATAAATAGAATTGTAAAAGCAGCATTAGGTTCGAGAAGCGAAAAAAAACACCCCTCAGAACATATGAAAAATAAAATTTACAAAAAATATGATGTTATGAAACAAAATATAAAATGGCATTTAAATATTCAATAATTCTATTAGTTGACACTGAATAGAAATAAAAAAAATATTAAAAATACCTTACAGCTATTGAAACAATTTCTGAAAAATGCTTTGATGTCTCGACATTAAAGAATATTTAAATAGCATTTGATAAAATTAAAAAATTTTAAAGTATATGATATCCCGAGAGATTCAGTATTACACAATGAAACTTTTTTTAAAATGAATATTATATTAAAGATATAGAAATATTTTAATATTAGGTTTCTTTTTCATTTTTTAATTAAATACGAAGGCTCTATTTTTAGAATTCGTGAATGATATATTTCTATACTTTTGTGAATTATTCTGAATTATCCTCTTATTTTTTAAATATTTCATTTAGCTAAAAATAAGTGGATATATTTAAGAGAAAAATGAATAGCTTTTCATTGATTTTTCATTTCTAAGATTCATTCTAAATTTTAGCTTCTTTCGTTACGTTTATTTTTTCAATAGTTTAGTTTAAATTAGCAAAAGTTTTTATCTTATTTATTTATTTGAATGCAGCATTGCTGTGAAACCAAGCAGAAATCTTTATGCGATCAAAAATGTTTTGTACTTTTTTTGAATTTATGGTGAGCAGTAGGCATAAAAGAACTAGTATAATTAATTAGAATTTATTTATTAAATTTCTTTAAGTAACTTTGTTTCATATTTTTAGGCATCGTGAGTTTTATAGATTTCTGAAACCATTTAAAAATCTTATACAAAATATAGAAAAGTAGAGCTGTGAAAATCAAGTAGAAATTTAACTCAGTCCATGGCGGCTACTTAATTTTTGTTAAATTTTAACAAATTGTTATGATAAAAAAATAAGCATAATTAATAATAGAATGCATTAAATTTTTTATGTCAAAAAATTGAAATGTATTAAGTAAAGTATCCCATAAACAATGAGGGGAAAACCTTATCTATAAAGCATAGATATCAATGCCAAAATCTCAAGGTTAAGAAAGGAGGCAGCTGCTAAATATCGAAATTTCCTTTATTCATTTAAAAATTTACTTTTTGTTAAAAAAAAATGTACAATTTTAAGAGCCATAAGAGAAAATATTCAAATGAATAATGTTACTGTTTTATTTTTAATAAATTTTTTGATTCATTTTGATTTAATGAATTTTGTAAAGTGTTAGTTTCTTTGCTATTTTTGCATCCAGTTTTTCTTTCAAAAAGCAAATTGTATCTTAAAAAACATAAATATTAGGAATAATTGAATTTCTCTGTAGAAAACCTTATGATAATAATATGCAGTTTAAAATCTTTTGTAAATATTTAGCACCAGCTAAATATTGATATAAATTTTATTTTATTAATATTTAATTATAGTCTAATGCTCTTAACAGAAAGACCCAAATTCAATTTTCTTCTTTAATTGCTGCCATTTCCTTTCGTTCTTATAATTTGCGTTGACCTTCTGGTGAAAATTGTAATTTTGCCAAGAAGTGCGATTAATTTTTTAGGCAACATCCCTCTTGTAATTTGTAAAATAGGAAACAAATTTTTAAAAACTTACACCGTTCCATTATTTTCACCCTTGATGCATAGTTTTATAGACATCTATATTTAATGGGAAAACAGTAACCTACAAATTAAGTCTAGGTAATAAGAATTCATGTCTTTTATTTCAAAGATGTAGGATATGGTTTCAAATTGAAGTAAAATAATTTATAAACTCTAAGATATAAATGTTTTTTTATTAATGAAGAATTTAAAAACATGCTATTTACCATATCTTTTATCAGGACAATAAGTCTAAGAGTGAAAGAGCTGGCTCAGGTTCATTTTATTTTCATTTTAAGATACACAGTAATCAAGCTGGAATTCCAAAAAGACCCTAAAGCCATATTAAAAGAAACAAACTTATTTAATTAACACATTCTAAATTACAACGTTAAATATCATTCCCAATTATTAATTAAATAAGTAATATATGAGGTGGAGATGTTAAGTTTTTGCTCTAGAAATTACATGATATCTTTACTCGTTGTTGTTGTTTATTTATTCAAATAATTTCAAATGTCGGTAGTTTTGGATGACCTACATAAAATCATAATTATTAACGAATTTACACGTTATCGATGTCACTTTTATATATTCTTCTCGAAAATAGTACTATTCTGCAGACTCGAGTTTTTATGCATCGCTGATTTTACAAACTTCTGTCATTTCTGGGAATTGTTGGATCCTATACAATCTATCAATATTTTATTCTATTCTATAGATTGAAAATGCATTTTTCTTCTATTGCGTGCTTTCTTTACCACATCTTCTTACTTTTTTCTCCAACCGAAACACTTGAAAAGGATCTTCGAGGAGAAAACATACGATAAGGTCTCCTGTATGCAATGCACGATCCCAAAATCGATTTAGGTTCAAGATTTATGGACTTTCTTCTTAAGAGCTTATGGGCCGCAGAAAAAAACATCTAAAGACATGACCTTTCAGAGTTTCTTGAATACAGAGAAGAATCTTTCCTTCTGGATAAAAAAATAAATGTTTCAAACAACACAAATCAAAAACTTAGCCCAAATATCAGACAATAAGCAGAAGTTCTTTATCATTTCAAGACTTCAATTTTAAAAAGGTCAAAGGCGATGGTTAATGTAATTCAGTCACTTGAGAGGTAAACCTATATGCTTGTTAGCTAGCATTAATACACTAAAAATGAATATTTATCCCATTTTCCTTCTAAAATTAAGGACATACTTTAATTACTTTTATATATAAAGTTAATTTATAAATAAATTTCCAAATAAGTAGCGATCTCTTAATGTTAATTCCTTATTTTCTCAAATTCCTATATTTCCAGATTCCCAGATCTCCAGAGATTTTGTGCTTTTAAGATTAAATCTGACTTGGAAGAGTTTTGAATTATGTTCTCTGAATCATCGTGACAAGAACTGCTTTCTGTTTTCTTTTGTACGTTGTACATTTAAAAGAGAAACAAAATGCGAAAAAGAAAAAGAGGGAAACAAAGTGTGGCTAACTATTTCCACTTAAAGATTTTAATTTATTTATTTCTATTAATTCAAAGTTTATTTTACTATCATATTTCTTGGGATACAATAATACTTTATTGCAGTTAAGTTGCAGTTTCCTTTTTTTAGCCATTTAAGGTCTAATTATATTAATATGAATGAAACACTTATATTTTTTACATTAAAGTACAGTATTAAAGAGTAATTAAAAACTCGTTGAATTGAGACTGTTGTCACAAAAAACTAGTTGAGAAATTTGAGATCTCAAGGCATCAGAAAAACTTGTTTATGTTTACCGGATTATGATGAAGTTTACGCGAAGCATCACACTTGTTATAATAGATAGGTATATGGAATGTTCTTTCACCATAATTGTTTTTGGACTTCATAAGGAATTTATTGTACAAGAAATGTTCTTCGGAAAGTAAATCAAGGTCGTCAAGAATAAATCGCAAACTTTAAGGAGCGAACGTTTTTAGGAGTTAGATAGCTAGATAGAGCTTCGTAAAAATGACTTTTATATATATATATATATATATATATATATATATATAT
>JAOUZG010043946.1:722547-779728 GCA_026289955.1 Argiope argentata | reverse complement strand
TATATATATATATATATATATATATATATATATATATATTCCTAATACCACAGTGGGCTTGTCATAAATAGTGTAAGGATAATTTCGTGTAGAGTTCGGATCACAACCTATTTTATTTATAGAAATGAATTGAATTTTGACTTAATAAATTTCTATTAATAGAAGCGTAGCTATTTATGCGAAGACTTCCAAAATTTGCGACAAGAAAAATTTTGGCGAATATTTTAATACGTGCAATGACATCACACATCGTTGAATCTATGAGAATAATTCACAAATAGCCAAATATTTAAAGATACAAAATTCTCTGTTAATGTAATTTGGTGATTTAAATTTTATTATGCAATTTCAATATCGTGCACTCCATCGAAGTACTAAAACACTGCATCAGCTATCGTTAATAGTATAGATTAACTCATTCAACTTTAGTCTATCTGCAACTAGATTTGCTTTATGCATTTAAAATATTATCTGTACATTTTGTTCAGAATTTCAATGCATTCCAAGTTGTATGTTTAAAGATGCAACACATTTTATTGACAATAATATAATTTTGCAAATGACCACCAGCTTAGCAAAATTAAAATTAATTTAATAAGGAAAATCATTTTGTTTTACTTGATTACTGCAATTTCTAACAAAGCTTTAAATATTTTCGCTTACAAAAAATAATCATTAAAAGAATGAAACAAAATGAGGACGATAACTTATTGTTACTGATAGGTAATTATATTTATAACTTCTGATGATACCAAAAAATGTTCGAATGAAATAAATAAAGATTGTAATACTATCCTTATATGGAAGAAAATCTTAGATAACATTAAAACAATTGCATCTAAAAAAAGGCGTTAATGACATAGAACAATATCATTATCTTTTCTTTAACTAAAGGAATCTTATAAAATTGGCCAGAAATTGGTTAGAAATAACAAAGCAAGTCAAAATATCTGAAGCTGAATTTTTGACTAAATTTTTATGTAGATAATGGTATTCTTTCACTCAAATTGAATCAAATATCTCGATTTCAGTATCACTTTCTACCAGTATATCCTATATACTATTTACTAAAGGTTACAAAGTCCATAAAGGACTTGGATTCTGTGTATCGACAGTATACCGGGTTTATTCTTGGAGTTCTTTGTTTTTCTCTCAGGATAAATATCAGTCCTTTAATATTGGAAGAAGCGCAAGTAAACCCTACAATACAAGTTCCCCTTCGGGGGTGTTTTCCCGCAAAAGACTAATTATCTGCACAATAAGTTCAGAAAGCATAAAAGGATAAGAAAATCTTTCTGGATGTCGAAAGAAGAAAAACACTGATATTTGGCTTTTTCATGATATAAACGGTTTGGCTATTCAGAACTGCATTGGGGAAGAAAGACGGCGATAACTTTCCAACTGTAATTTTTGCTGAAAACGACTTGCGAATTTTATTTTTTTCGATGAGTAACTACAAATTTGTTGGAAAGTACAACTGTCTTAAGATTATTATAAAATTCGGGTGAATAAAATCTTCACTTTTTTGTATATATGTTAACATTCCCCGTTTCAAAAATAATATCTGACTGAAGCTAGAAACCATATTTTACTTTAGATTTATTCACAATTTTATTTTATGAGATCCATTTGAATGCTGAATAAATTCAAAGAATTCATTTTCGGGTAGAAAAATGTTTCTGCAATCTTAAACTTCCATTGAAACTGCCTCAGCTTTGCTATCGAAAATCCTTTTTTTTTAACGGTAAAACAAGTACTTCCTTTAAATGTTATGATGCTGAATAAATGCACCTAACATATCTTTAGACTTTACTTAAATTCTTTTTAGTTTTGTTCGACATTGTTCAAGACTGTCTGAATAAAAAATCTTATACATTTTTTTTAAATTATGCTATTGAAGGAATTTAAACCATTATAACTAACAAAAAATGTTGTAGTTTCATCAAATCAATTATTTTTTTTTAAACTCAAGTAATATTAAAGTTTACTTGTTTCAGAAATGTTACTATCTGGTTAGTTACTGATCTATAGTGAAACTTTAATCTTTATGGGAAATTGTAGAAAGATAACAGATCCCTTAATGAGATAAGCTCGCAAGTTTCTGAAACATATGCAGAAAATTAAATCGGTTGAAGATTTGTGTGGAAAAAGCTCATAAAGAAGAATATCTCCTCACTTTAAAACATTTGCTTTTAAAAGAAAAGTACAATATACAGTGAACAAAAGGGGATTTATTTGTTTATAAAAACAATTTTATGTTGTCAGTTTCTGTGGTGTTTATCATTTTTTTCTCTTTTATTAAATCATTATAGAGAATCAGTTTTTTAATTTGAAAATCTGTTCCTCTACAGCAATTTTTTTATATCTTAATACTGTTCAAAAAAACGCTTTCCCTTTCCCTTTATACATTGTAGAAAAACTGCGTTTGTAAGAGCCATTCGTTTGTAAGAGTTACTAATTAGCATGTTCGTTACTATGATTGACGTCTATGATTAGGATATGCTATCTATTTAACATGTCCATTACTATGATTCAAAAATTCAAAATCTCCTTTTCAAAAAACTCTTATCTCTTATCCTTATATTTTGTAGAAAAACTGCATTTATAATAGCATACAATAAGAGTTACGAATTTTCGTGTTCATTACCCAGATTCACGCCTTCAAAATCTCCTTTTCAAAAAGTCTTTTATCTTACTCTTATATTTTATAGAAAAACTGCATTTATAAGAGAATTTGATAACATATATTTCATTACTAAAATGCAGAAGTTGTAGACCCTTAAATAATATCTTTAATTCATTAATTATAACCCCTTAATCATAAGAGTTGCTATATTAATTTCGAAATTCAACAAAACATTCCATCCTGTTTCAATTATAAATTAATAAGTAGATGAAACTTTCTTCACTTCATAGAATTTTCCCTTAAAATGAAGAGATTTTAATTTAATAACATGTAAAAAATATTTATGAACTTCAACATATGGATGAAAAGGAAAAACATGGTCCTATTTCTAAATACATTTTGGCTGATAAATACGTAAGGCTTATTATTTGTAATCAAGCTTATTAATTAGTCGCATAAACATTATCATGTATAAAGTGAATCATCTTTCCAATTTATTGAGTGTTATGATCTATCAAATTATAACAGGAGCCCCCAAATCTAATTAAGCGTTGCAAACAGAAATAAATCAAGAATATAAATTGTCTTCTTTATTTCATTATAGGGTCCTCCACCACACTTAAATAATCCATGCATGATTGCATTGTAAAATCTACAACACGATTTTGTTTTTATGATTTAAGTAATTAAAATTTTTATGTGGCGCATTGGAAATTTAACCTCAAAATACAGTTATTTCAATTAGGTCGTTTTTCATTTTTGAATAATATATGCATGCAATGATATCTGCAAATAAGATCTTTGCAGATGCATGCTTGGTACTCTGCATCCCTAGATTTTCTCTTACATGCTGGTGCAACCCATCTTTTTTTATATTATTTGGTCCGATAAATTAAATTCTGCTGCATAAAATAACGATAGTCGAATTTTAAACTGTTGTTGCTATAGCTTGAGAGTAAACAGAAAAGAAATTACGAAGGAAGTTGCTTTTAAAAACTTGGCCGAACTCTCACTCTCGCTATACTCCCGTCTGAGTTTCAGACGAATGTGATGATTATTCTGCTTCATCAATTCAGCGAGTAGGAGCAGATACAAGAGCGTAGTAGCAGTTGCGCCGGCGCGCAACCTCTCCTCCTTGTCCCATAATAGGTCAGATAACTGGCAGCCATTTTGCTAGATGAGTATATGTACGAGCACTAAAGAGTACCGTATATATATATAAATTTATTAAAACTTTTACCACTGATAAAAAAACTGAGGCCAAAATTTTAAAAAACAATTTAGTGGAAGCTTATGCGTATCATCTTATAGTATATCTCTCAGTAGTAATTGTGTGAGAAAACTACTGTTGTAAAAATTTATAAAGTGCTGTGCGGAAGAATACAATATTTCTAGCTCTAGCGTTTCCGTCCCGAGTTGGTGGGATTTGATATTTCGAGATGGCTGTTTCGGTAATGTGTACTAATGTCTGTTAGTTAAAAATATTGTTATTTACACACCGCCAGTAAAAATTGTAATAAATTTTCCCGGAAACATTTAAGGATATTTCTGTTCTATCTTACAAATATGGGAAATACTGCAACTGCTAAAAAAGGAGATCCAGCTGAGAATGGTAAGCGATATTAGTTAGTGCTTTACATTGAGTTTTAGTGTGTTTCTCTTTGGAAAACTATAAAATGTTCTTGGCAGTTTTACTAACTCTTACTAATTGTAAACTAAACTAAACTATTAATCTTGAAATCCACATGTTTTCCAATTAACTATCTGAATTTGCATGGCATACTTCTTGAATGAATATTTTCTTCTTTTCCTCGGCTTTAGTTCTCTGTTTTAAAGAAGGTTAATTATCTCTTACAAACAGAAACAAATTTATTTCTGTATTGAAAAATAAAAAAAAACACGGCGATCGTGGGAATTGTCAACTAACTAAATTTAATAATTGATTTCGATCGTCGAGAAATGCAGTTGTTTATTTTTTTGGTTATAGCGTAAATAATTGTTTACTCGTTCATTAAAAAATATGTTTCTTGTATTATTGTATTAATAGTTAATTGTTCGGTGGTTTTAAACCTTTTTACTAGTATTAATTTCAGAACAGCTGATTGTCACGTAATGACAATGACAGTGGTTTAAGCTGTTTATTTTTTTAAAAAAAAAAAAAAACTATTTACATGCTGCAGAACACCATAGGAATCAAACTTGGATTATGATTTATATTGATTTGAGAATTTATTTATTAATTCGATTGATTTATAATTGTAGATTTTGTTTATCGATTATTAATTTTAAATTATCCGCTTATTTATTTAATAGTTGCGTTTTAAAGACATTTACCTTTGTTTAAGTACTTAATTAATTGATTTGCTGTTCTTACAGAATCGAATTTGTAGGAATATGTATATATAGATATTATAAAGTGCCTTAATTGTTCATAAACGTACATAAAATTTCAGATATTATCCTTTCTTCTATTTTTTAATTGAGGAATGCTTGAATGTGTTTTTAAAATCCATTTCTTACATTTTGGGGATATTTATTAAAAGTGGATTTATTTCCTTGTTATATTGTTATTTGGGTTTTTTTTATAGTGAAAGGAATTTTTTAATTTTTTTATGTGCCTTAATTTATTAATTGGCAACCAGAAATTTCTGTAATTAATCCCACAAAAAATATAATTTTTATTTTATGATAAAAATTAATGTTTAAATTATTTGGTTGATTTTGAGAGCTTGAAATTTTAAGAAATATTATTATTTTCAGAGTAACTCTTTCTTTTTTCAAAATAATTATAAATAAAAAAATGAGGGAAGAATTATTATTTTTTAATCTTTAATTTGTATTTTCCTGCTGCGAGATTATAAAGATATTATCTGTAGAAAATAATTTTTTTTGTTAAAAATTTTATAGATTCTAAGTATACATTCTTAATAAAATAGAGTTTTTCTAAAAATGTGTCATAGTTTGTTAAATAAATAAAATGTGAACTATTTAAAGGTACTAGAAATGATGGGACTAAAGTGAAATTCATAATTGCATTCAAGATTTGTTAGCTGTCTGATTATTAACATATTTTTTATAGTAAATAAGATTTTTCAGTGTGTTGACACCTAATTACTTTGCTTTTTTTTAAAAAAAATTTCAAAGTCAATTAAATTAGGTTTAAATATCCTTCTGTTCAGTAAATTAAATTGTATGGAAATATCTGACAAATAGTTACGATTTACATTTTTTAAGACTTTAAATTTGAATTTTGAATTATTATATACTTTTCTGTCTATAGATGCCCCTTCTTTTTTTTTTTTTTTTTTTCTATTCAAAAGGTTTTAATGTTTCCCAATAAAGTAGTGCAAAATTGATAACAATAATTTATTAAATTAAACTCAGCCTTTTTATAAACTTGGAACAAAAATTCCTTTAGCAATGATATATAATGAGGATACATATTTTAGAACCTTAGAATATGTTTTGTTTCAAATTACTATTAAAATATTTAAGTACTGTATAAATATTTTGGTTTCATTCTTTATACATTTCTGCTTTATATCTTAACTGTTAAGAAAGCTGAATACTTGAACTTATTTTACAAAGTATCTCCTCTTATATTTTTAACTGATTGGATATTGTTTTATGTTAAGAAGCTTTTAAAATAACGATAATATATTAGTAATGTAAACAAATATAAAAAAGTGAATTGAGAAATTTTCTTTCATATAACTATCAAACTAGAAAATGCTTTCAATTTTCTTAATAACTTTGTATATAATGATTTTTTTTTACAATTTAAGGTTCAAATGTAATGGTTTGTAGCTCTTAATATTTTCTATTTTTTAGTGACTTCTAAATTATAAATAATTTGTTGAATTTATAAAATTCAGTAAAAATTTTAATTTTTTCTCTATTTTTTATGCTGTAGCTATATTCTTACTATACTATATTGTTGACATATGGTTCCTTGAAATGTCTAATATATTACTACAGCCTTTAAATGTTTACAGTTTTCTTATTGTCTTCCAAATGAACTACTTTAGTATGTAATTATCTTTTTTTCTTGCAGTGAAATGTTAGATATTTATAGATAACAAGCTTAGAAAGGGATTTCATTTTAATAGTAAAATTAGATAGCTCATAAATTTATTCATAACCTAATTATTTTTCAATAATTAGGTTACAAAATAACACACAAGACTTAATTGAAAAATCTTTCTGCATTAAAGATGAACTTTTTAGTTCATTTGAATAATCTTTTAGATATTAACTTATATCTTGAAAGTAAATAATATGCAAAACGTATTGCATGAAAAATTGTTGAACATTTCTATGAGTTCAAGGTTGGCCCATATGGCTTACATTAATTCTATCATCAAGTTTATATCTTTAAGAATATAAAATGGATGGTCATTGAAAACAAATTTAATATGCATGTTTGAAAAATAAGTTTGATATGCACGAAGAAGAAAAAATTTTAAAATAAAATAATGTATTTTAATAGAAAATCTTGATAATTCTGAATAATTTAGTGAATATGACAAAACGTTTTGAAAACTGATTGAGTATGCTTTTCAGTTTTACAGATTTAACATTCAGAGCATTTGAATTTCTTTCTCACCTTAAATATTTTTAGTTCTTAATATTAGAATTCTTATTTTTGAATTATTTTGCTTTATATTATAGTTCATACTTAAATAAATATTTCCTTTAGCTCTAGATTTCCTTAAATTTAACATTAATTTGTTTGTATAACAATCTGTTGCATTTGCTGTAGAATTGAATTCCAACTTTTGTGCTTGAGAGAGATTTCTGAATATACTTCATAACTTTTCATCTAAGTATTAACTTTTAATATTAATGAAGTGGCCAAAGCAGTTTTGCTATGTTAAATATTCATTCTACCCTAATCAGTGTAACTTTATTTAATTATTTTTATTGATATACTGATGAAAGGGATATTGCTGGAACTCTTGCTTTTGTAGATAATGATGACCATCTTAAAAAATAGCGTTTTACAAGTATTACTTTTTTTTAATTAAAAATTTTTCATACAAATATATATTATAACTTGACTTTCACATCAGCATTAAGTGCGAAATATATTTTTAAAATGAATTTTATGAATTCGCAAAATAGTGAGTTATGTGTCGAATAATATTGTTTCATTTGGATGTTATTATTTTTATTATCAGTTGTTAAATCCTTTTAACCTATATAATTCAAATGTATAGTAGAACTTAAATGTGTTATTTTTTTGTTAAGACAATTAGTCACCATTAGTTAAAAAAATTAAATCTTTAACTTAAAATTAATATTTGCAATACATATAACTTTCCCTATTGTTAATTTTTAAAGAAATTTAAGAAACTTTTTTAAAAAGTAACTTATTTTTAAAGAATAATAATAATAAAAAAATCTTAGCTTGAGACTTTTTTTATTTATACTTTTATGAAAATATTGCTTTAAATAAGAAGAAATATATTCTGTTCATACTTATAATTCAATATATTTTGAATGTATAAGTTATATTTTGATATTTGTGAATAAATTACACACAGAAATGCTAAGAAATCTTATATTCATAAATGCAGAATAATGTAGAGATTATTGATTGATTTCAGCATTTGTTGGCTTTTAAGATACACATTATTTTGTTTTAAGAAGGATCCTTAATTGTTCAAATGTACTTGTAGCTTCTGGCGAATACATTAACCGACAGAATTGATGTTTCTCTGCTAGACCTATTATTGTTTTAGCAACACAATGACATTCCAAATCATAATTCACAAAGCTTTTTGTTAGACATTTTTGGAAATAAGGTAATCAGTTCTGATGTTTACTTAAAAAAATCCTTTATGATCACTCAACCAAAGCCTCATGAATTACTTGCAAGATTATTAGTAAGGGAAAGTATATGTAGTGAAAATAAAAAATTTAAAACTTCTTTTTAAATAGGGATGACTTATTGCTTTAGCTAAAAATAATACAATTCAAGTTATACTATAAATATGAATTACATTATTAAAGGAGTTTAATAAATTATAATAATAATCATTAGATCCAAATGAAACAATGTTGTTTAAAACTGGTCTATATTATTCTAATTTAAATTAATTTAATCTTTTTATTTTAGCATTTTTTTTTCTGTTTATAGTGTGAAATGCATTATTTTTTCATATTGAGGACAAATAACTTACATATTTATGTACCCAATGCCATCAATAAGAAGAAATTGAGCTAGGATCATTTATTTGCATTTTAATGAAAAAGCAAATAGTAATATTTTATAATACTATTTAATTGAAGTTGTAATGGGTTTCATGTGTAGAATTGTTGATCATTAGTAGGATTTTATTTATTATTATTTTTCCCCTTAAAAACACTTTTAGTGAAAAATTGAATTTTTTAGTTTCTTTTTTTCAACTTCATTTTCAAGGTTATTAGGCACTTTTTTTTTTTTTAACATTGTTATGGTGGTATAGAATTTTAGATACAAAAATCCCATCATCTTTGATAGCTTCTTTCAGCAGTTTGTTTGATTTAACAAGTAATTATTTTTTATAACTCTTTCATTTCAAATTGGTCACTTTTAATGTTTTTGTAATTAAGTATATTTAACGTTTACTTAAAAATTCCAGAAATAAATTTAAATCCCTCTTAATATTGCTTTTTTTACATTTAAACTTGAAATAGGGCAATCAATTTTTATTTAAAAATAAAGTAAAACAAGTGTATTCAAATGTTGCCATTGTTTTCTTGTGATTTTAATGATGGATACTATTTATTTGAAATATCTTAAAAATAAGAGCCATCAATTAATTTGTTCTTGTATATTTTGTAACTTTTTTGCTAGAGTTGAAGTTTAAGTTAGCTTAATAAATTCTTCCTCCCCCAAAATGCTAACTTGAAGTTGAGCCTTTTCTGACTTACATAAATTCTTTTGTGTCACTTTTTTTAAAAAACCATTAACAATGAACATATTGATCATCATATTGTTTGTTTAACCAATTTTTATTTTTATACCCACAGTTTTTATTTAAATTTATTAAAATTAATTAAAAATTTTGGTCGCCAAAGGCTTGATTTATGTGTGTGGGTTTAATATGTTTAAAATATTTGATGTATATTATATTGTGACAAACCTTTAGTCTGATCAATAATTTCTTCAAAATTACTTGATAAAAATATCCTCTAAAAATTTCAACAGACCTACTAATAAAGCAATAAATTGGAAACAAAAATTTGGTTCTAGAAGTATTTAGTGTTAAATAATGTGTAAATAGTTTTTTTTTTTTTTTCAAATACATATTTTGATTTCATTCTGGTTACTCTTTATCAGATTTTCTAATATTTTGTATTATTTTTTTGTAATGCAAAATATACTTTATTTAAATAACTATACAGTTGATTTTTTTTTAGTTTCATCAATGGTTTAAGCAAATCTTTTCCCAATGTTAATTTTTTTTATACGAAAGTTTGGGTTGTATTGAAAGAAAGTATCTCTGATTTTTTTTTTTTTTTTTTTTTTAAATTCTTAAGAGTCCATCATCAAAGAATTTATTGTAGGAAATTTTTGTGGCAAAACACTGTTGCTAATCTCAAAAATAATTTTTAGTAACAAGTTCAATATCAGGCTTTTCCAACTGTATTGGAGTCTAGTAACTCAAACAGCATCTCTACTTTTATAGTTATTTTATCATTCTTTTTGCTTCCTGTATTATTATTATTTTAATTGCTGATAATTTGTCACTTCAAGAATAGATTTTTTTTCTTTGATGTTAATGATCACAAGAGATATTTTAAATGAGGAAATGGATAGATTATTATTCAATAGAAGAATCTTTCTTTCATATTATCATAAGATCTCTTATACCCATCCTGTTATATATCGTTTTGGTGACTGAATTCAGTATTGTACCAATAATTTTATAAATGGCTTGTTACCATATGTTAAAAAATACATAAATTGTATTTTTATTTTCTGTAAAGAAAATACTTTCAGAAAATAAGCATACATGTTGGAGATTATTGATATATAATAGTTATTATAGAGTGTTACCAATTATAATATATTTATGGTAAAAATATTAATAATCTAGTTGATATACAAAAATTTAGATTGCTTTTATCTTAGTTGTTTATTTAAGGTTATTAAAATAAATGTTTCTGTTAAATATTAAAAATTATGAGAACTTGTATAATAACTATCATGTTTGTGCAATAAAAAATAATTAGAACAGTCAATTTTTCCATTGATTGAATATCATTATTCTAATATTTACTAGCTAGATAGCAATATTACCCTCATTATCTATAGCTTGTTTTTAATCAAAAACACAAAACAATTTTTGTTGTAATATTCTTCTGAAATTTGAATGGGTGGAGGTTGCTGAAATTGCATTATAGTATTTGGTTAATTGAAAGATTTATTTAATAGTGGATAACTTGATGGTTGCCCCCCCCCCCCAAAAAAAAATAAAAGGCTGTAAATATTGAAATGGAAAGCAGAGTTTTGCTGTGAAATTTTTATTTTGTACAAATTAAAAATTAATCCTTATCAGAGTTATCATTTTGTGGAAGGAAAAGAAATATAAACTATAATTGGTTTTAAATGTCTACTCACAATAGTTAATTTGATATTTATCTGAGCAATCTATAGAAGACAATATTCCAATTTTATTCATATCCAAAATCTAGCTTATGAAATCATCAAACATTTTATTTACATATTTAGGAGAATTAAAAACAACAACATTGGACATGCATTTTAAGTTAACCTATAAAAGTAAAATAATCAAAGAAAAAGGTAAGAAAATTAAAATAAATATATCTCTGGAAAAAAATAATTTTAATTCTTTTAACATCTATCATTAAGTAAAAGGGATTTATTTTATGCTATTTTAAATGCTTTTTTAAAACTCTTTCTGTTCTAAAGTCTTAAAATTCCTTTATACAGTTGCATAATTTTCTATTGCTCTATTTCAGTAAAGTGGAAATAGAACTATTTCAATCTGTTTTATTGAACACTGGCACAGGAACATATAATTGATATTGATTCACATTGATTTGAGTAGAGTTTGGGTTTCTTCTTCTTTTTTTAGTTACTTTTTAAAATTTTCATTTTGATGCTGAAATCATTGAAAATGGTGGCAGCACATTGGTCTGTAAGCCCTATCATTTTCACAACTGTGATTTGAAGATGTTTGAATCTAAACCTGACAGTTACTGCATATAGGACCAAAACTTTCGTAGATGTATTTGTTGCTTGACCTTGGATGGATTAGTGGTAGAGGACAATTCGAAGCCTTTTCTGTTTTGACTCATTTATATCTTACATTAGAAGGTAGACTATTACAGGAATTTTAATGAGAGGTAGATTATCATAGAAGTTTTTAGTTAACTTTTGAAGGAATTTCTTAAAAATATAGTAAGCTAGTTCTGTTCCTCACTTCTCTTGTACCACCTTGCATTCGTAGCTATTTGATTTTTTCTAGTAATTAGATAGAATAGTTAGTTATTAACTAAAGGACAAGAGTATTTGTATAATAAAAATATAGCGCTCATAATGCTTTATCAAATTTTTCTTCGGTTGAACATATGATTTTGAATTTGGCGACGAGCCTATTGCCAAAATAACGTTATGGTCAAAATCCCTCCTGACAGTGTGAATCTCCTTCACCTAAAATATATTGTGTTCTTTTTCAAGCTGATTATGTTTGTGTGTGTTTTCAAAAAATCCTACCTTACCAGTTGAAGTATGTATAAACTCGAAAAGTTAGTAGTAACACTCATTCGTCCACGGTTCCTATACACGGTAATTGTTCGCAGACTTTTAGTTGAGGAATGAGGAGGAAATGACAAATTAACAATTATCAGATGTCTGATTATTTTTTTTAAAGAAGTGAAACTTTTTATTTTTTAAATATATTTTTGATTCAAAGATTAAAACGATCCGGTTACATTCATTTGTAATAAAAATTTACCATTCCATGTATGCAAAAGAAGCACAAATGAAAACGGTAAATTTTTTTTTTGGAAGAAGGAGGAAACTTTTCTAAATATTGTCTTTTAAGTCAGTATCGATTTCTGCTTTTGCACTATCCAAAATCAGCGCATTTATTTCCTCTACACGGTTTGTAAAGGTAAGAAAATGCTATCGAAGGTAATAATTCCAGAGATGCTAAAAATGGGGTTTCAAACGTTTTCCCCCAATTTTTTTTTTGGGGGGGGCGATCCATAAATTCGAAAATAAATAAAAGTTGAAGGATCATTGTTGAAAAAAAAATTATTTAATAAGATTCTTTTAGAATAGTTTTTCTTAAATGTGTACAAAAATGATATTTGTTAATGTTTATTTATTTTAACTTTACACTTTCGTGATTTTCTTTTATTGTTTAACTGCAATTGCACAAACTTCCGTAAGTGAAACTTAGGATTAATGGAAATATAGTTAAAGAACATTATTTCGAGATTCAATTTTTAATTAAAATGAATTCAAGGTTAATAATTGTTGAGTTCCGATTTTTTGAAACTTACCTATATAAGGTCAAAATTTTCATTTTTTTATCAACCATTTATTAAATTAATCCAATTTATTTATTAAATTATCTTTTATTTATGAATTATTTAAATTTTTCCACCTCTATTATCGCAATGCATACTTATGGTTATAACTATATAACTCAAGCGGTAATTAAGAAAAGCTGAATATCAGTTAGTTATTGAGATGTCAGTTCTTATACTTGAATTAAACATATTTTTTTTGTGTGTGTGTATGCTGTGGAATAATTACGAACATTATAAATAACTATATAACAGTGATATGATTTTAACTTCAGAATTGTAATGTTGGAAATATTATTAGATCTGTAAGGTTGAAAGATGGACTTGTTAATGAACTTAACTATAAAGATAATTAAAAAACATTTTTATGCGTACCTGAGCTACGAAGTAGCAGATATGTATAAGAATTGCACTTCTGTTTGAATATTTCTTATAAGATTTAATTTGGAACGTCTTAATATGAATATTTGGTATCAATTTTCGAAGTCATTTTACTGACCAATGCATTTTTCACGTTTTCGAAGCTTTATTCTCATTTTACTTTACTTTATATAAGCGAATGTGAAGGTCTGTACGTGTAAAGTTTAAATAATTCCTTGTAATTGTATGATGTGGCAAATAAATTTTAAACTATTAGCATCTGTTTAAAAGGTTTAATAAAATTATTATCATTAAAATCTTACTAAATAATTTAATCTATGAGTGGTCAATCTGTATCGATTTTGTTACCTTTTATATTCGCTAATCAGAATGTTTGTTTTTTTTAATTTTAAATTTCCTATTATTATACTCCATATGGGGACTATTTGGTTTGGGTGAACATGTATTTTTCGTTATAAAGTTTCTACAATTTAATTCAATAATGTTTGCACTTCTATTGTTTATTATTTACATTCCAGTGGGAAAATTTTCGAATGAACTGGTGAGAGCATAATTATTTTAACAAATTTAATTGTATTAACTTTGGTGTTTGGATATGGTTTAAGCTAGAAAGTAACTTCTCATTACTCATATTAAAAGCAAGGTATTTGCCTTAAAAAAAACTTAAATCTTTTTAATTCTTTGTATAAAATTACTAGTCTTTTCTCTAACAAATAATGAATTGCATGAAAACAAGCAAGGCTTTCCCTTCTTTTTTAATGCTTGTGTTCTTTGTTTTATTAATACCTATTTTTTGCATCTATCATATATTTTGTTTTCATGATGGCATCTTCAGTTTAAAGATAAAATCTTGTATCCTTGTTTTTTTTTTTAAAAGTAAATTGGCAAAATTGTTTAGTCTTCGGGAGAATGATTTTAAATTACTTATGTTTAATGCATCTCCATTGGTGTAACATTGACTTTTATCTTTTTATTCAATCAAATACCAACTTCAAGGTCATAGGGAATGCCAGACGCTTATCGAGGTATACAACTGAATGGTATCAAAGTTTAAGCACATGTTTTATTCTACACTTGAAAAATAAAAGAAAAAAGAACATTCATTGATTATTTACGGTTCTACTACATACACTTAATGCTGTTTTCTTTATGCACAAACAAGAACATCCTTCGATATCGCACTCAACTAATATTTCTAATTATAACTTAATTTAGCAGCTTTTCAGACATTTAAACCTACAAAGATAGTTTAAACTACCTTATTAAAAGTCTTAATTTATACTATTTCTCATTAAATTAAAAGGAAAGAAAATTCAAATAAATTTGTAAGGGTAGTGCTGTTATTTATATACTTTACAGGCTGGGAATCTCGATTTCGTTTAAATTCTTTTTTCTAGGTTACGTTTTAGAAGTAACTTTGGATTTATAGTATTTATCCCTACAACTGCCAGTACGTGTTAATTGGATCAAGTTCTCTTTATTTCCGTCGTGCTACTGTTTCAAATATTTTCTCGCTTATCCTTTTATTGGCAATGTAATGGCACTTAGTCCTAGTTTTATAGATCCCTTTTCTTGCTACGGTAGATTTCCTAATAAACAGCTGTGTTGAAAATCAATTAAAAAATATCATTTGGGTAGCTGCTAAATAAATAAATTTGTGCGGTATACAAATTTGTGAACTATAAAATGTTAAAATACAATTAGTGTTGAAATTGAAATATTAATTTCATGTTTAAGCAAATTAAAATATAATTAGTTTCTTATAATATATTGAAATAATTATTATTCGCTTAATTAGTTAAGTTGTAATCCAATTGACAGATCCTTTTAAAATAAAATTTTTAAATTGTATATTTGTTTGGAGCTTATTACTTCTTTTTAATTAATCATGATTTTTAAATGCTGTATTTTTTTTAAAGTAAAGAATTCGTTAGCTAACAATTTTAATTAATTTTTCAGAACATTTTACTTTATTCATTTTTTTTCATAATGCCATATATCTATTAAATAACCAATTAAAACATAAATATTGACAAATTTACCGAAATAAAAAATTAAGGTAAAATAAATTAACATATTCATTAAGTTAAAAAAATATCTTTGAAATGTGAAACTAAATTGGCTATATTCTCCTGCCTGAGGCTTACAAAGTGCCGAATCCGCTACTGCTTCCATTATTTTTATATCTTAGATAGTCTTCGCTCATTTATCTCTGAAGGTTCTCAGCCAAATGCGCATGTCATATTCATTCTGCAGTTAGTTTTGCTATTTTTTCAGTATGCGCAGGTGTTTTGTCACTCGAAAAATGGTCTTGATCATAATGAAGGAAGTGTGCCAAATTAAACAACATGCACAGAGGAGAAACAAATGACTTTCATGTTACTATAAATAAGCCATTTGATCCATTCTTAGATGAGTGCTTTATTATAGTGCAAATAGAAGACCGAATGAATTAAAGATATTTCTCCTGTAGTAAAAAAAAAAAAAACCGCACCGTTTAATTCATCAAATAATTGATATCTTTAAGCCCTTTGACGATGTTATGGATTAACTGTTATTCTCAAATTTTTTTAACATTGCCGTAGTTATTTAGTGAACGTTATGATTTGTTCTTCTGTCTCTAAATTTTATTTCGACAATTAAAACATGACAGTAATTTATAATAATTGTTAATGAGCTGTTGAATAATTTACGCCTGTTAACTTCAATCGCTGTTGATTTTTAAAAAACAAACAAACAGTTTTTATGTGTAAAGAGTTTACATTCCTTGGAAAATCACTTTTCATCAATATATATTTTAAAGCTACTATGATCTTGGGAAATTATCTTTCCAAGGACAGTTAAATGTTACCCGCATATTTTTTCAAGGATTTCAACAGCTTAAGAAGCGGGTTTTTTTTTCTTACAAAATTTTATAGAAATTGATAATAAGACTAAATTGAAATTTCAAAGCTATGCGTTTAAATTGTCTGAAATAATTGTTCATCGCATGATACATTCTTATTGATTTAATAAATGAGAGGACTAATCAGTGTAGTTGAAACCTGCTCAGATCCTGCCTTCGTCATTTGATGTGTTTTGAAATAAACGAATCTTTTTCTTTATAACGTAAGGAGTATCGTCATATCAAATACATTATTCTTACCAGTGACAGAAATCTGAAGGTACAACTTAGTTTAAAGAATGATTCCTTATACCGGAACTTGGAAGCCATAGAGTATCATTAAAGAATGAGCCAAATCTGTTGAACATTTTTCATCTTAAATGTTTCTCCATTTATACTTTATGCTTTTGCTCAGTATAGAAGTACTATATATATTATTCAGCGAAGATATTTATGATCATTGATAGTTGAAAATCGGAAATAATGTTGAAAGTGAAAAAGATGTGAATATAGATGCTAAATTTCTTTTTTGTTGCAGTAGAAACTTGCTTGAGTGAATGTTAAGTTGAAAAGCATGCTTATCTTTTCCAGTTTCTTAAAAACGTGTTATTAGAGTACTGCACAATTTTCATTTTCAAATGCAGTGATGTTATTTGTTTTTTCTATAAAAGCAAGTCGATACGCCCATTTAAAATATACATAAATAAAAAAGAAATTAAATTTCTCTTATGTAAGTTGCTGCTTAAAATCAGCTTTCGATACATTCTATCGTAATATCTGGCTCCGCTGAACGTCATATCTACTGTAAAGATATTTTTTATTGCCTTGACATCGATGAAGCGCGTACATTGTTTTGAAAGAAGAAATATGCCTATTGTTTCATTCACTATTGAAAGAAAAATTCGTAACTGTAACTCTATTTATACTTTTTTTTTAATCAAAAATATTTATTATTCATATAAATAAGTTATTACTGAAACAGATGTGATAGTAAAATAATATAATTTATTTTAAGAAATTTTATATATTCTATGAAATTTATCTCAGGAACAAGTGGATCATTTTTTTATATCTTTTGCCAATCTGACTTTTTTAAATTATTATTTTTTATTTCTTAGAGTTTATTTTCAATATGCTAGTATAAATTATATTTTAATTAATTCGAAATTTCTGATACATCCGTATTTTAAGCTTATAAATAATCATGTTAAAAATTCCGACCTATTTAGCGTTTAGGCATCTCAAAGTAAAGTGATTGAAAATTTAGTGTATTTAGTATCAAGCTATCTGCATGGAATATTGCTCAGAAACTACTTAATTTAAAAATAAAAATATGCTGTTAAGATTCGATTTGTTAGTTTCATCTTTCATTTTTGAAAAAATTATGTTTTGGCTATTGGAGACAGATATTGTTCGAACGAAGATTCAGACAGCACCCCTTTTCCTTAGCCTCTTCAATATGAAGCCGTTTCAGTCTTTGTAAAATAAATACAGATTTTTCCTTTCTCTATTGGATCAAGCTTTGAAACTGGGGCGATATTCTTCTTTGAAGACAAGACCATCAAATCACTATAGATCACGCTGTATTTGAATATGCTAATAATAATAAATTATAAAAGAAAAAAAATGTATTATGAATTACTGTGACACATTTTTATTTTTTATTAAGGAGTATGAATCTTAATTAAATATTCTTCCTTTAGACTAGTTAATTCATATTTTTGAATCCTAGCTTCTTACGAATGCATTTGCCGATTAATATTTAATATGTCATAGCACATCTTGCTAAGTTTACTTGATTTTAATTAATTGCAACGACCAGTATCGGATTTCCGACTAGGCGACTGAGCTGATGAGGGCGGTAGGCAAGTCTATTTTTATTTTTTATCATCATGGTTACCATAGATATTATAATTAATAGAAATTTTTTTGAAATATACTGTCAGAAAGTTTATCATACGTAATTTCTGCCTATTCTTGATAACTAGGATTCTATCTATTCAGTTTCACGATAACTATTGAGTATAAAGGAAGAATCAGTAAGGCAATTTGTGTGTTATTTTTAGAAGAATATTTATTTATTGCTCAATTTTTACTATGAAAGTAAGAAATGGTACCGTCTGGTGTTATAGTAATTGTGAAAGATTTAAGTTTTTCTTTGGACTATTATTTATTTATTTATTGGTTTCTGCTTATCTCCAGATGTTTTAATTTATTGTTTATATCTCTGTTGTGGATAAGTGAAAAGGCATGGGAGTGAAGTGCACCTTTTTGAAAACGTTAACTATCTTGAATTTTCCAAAAGGATGGATTCTCACCGTGATTTCTGAAGTGCGCATTTACCTTTTCCGTGTTTAGAATGTAATGATAAATTTGGGAGAGAAAGAGATAAAGAGCGTTAAAAATAAGACCGGACTTGTATTTCGAAATGCGTCTGGCTAGAGATGCTATCTTTCTTCAACTATTCATGAATATTAGAAATGGTCAATAGTAATTTTAAAATAGCGCAACCTGTGAAAAAAATAGAATCATTTTAATTTCCTGTCATGTCCATGAAGCATTTTAATGAGACGCAGAGTTAATATTACGTTTAATGTTATTAAATTAGACAGAATTTCAACTCCCATTCCTTCAGATGAATTATTATTTCTCATATTTTGCAAAATCACTAAAATCTATATATGTTATTTAAATGATCTTTTTCTCAAATATTTTAAAAGTTAACTATTTATTTGCTTAAATATATACGGTGACAAATGTTATTAATAAAAAAAACCCGATTTTATTTAGTTTTCCTCTTGACAAACTCTCCCTATATATAAATATATATAGAATTTCAAAGATTCCTGCAACTCTTTAACTGCGTGAATCAATTTCCGGTTTAAACTGGTTAAGCAAATTATTTGGTTTATATCTTAAGCTAATTTTTCACTAACAAGCTATTATCATTCGATAGTGAACATTTAATTTTTTCTCTACATTATTTTTGATCAGTATGCAATACAATTTTGCCAATATATCACGAAACTTCTTCAAAAGTTTTTTCGCCGAAGTGTGACATTTTTTTTTAAAAAAAAAAAAGTGTGTAAAATGTTAATTTTTTGATTTAAAAATTTGAATTTATGAAAATGAGTAAATAAATTTTTGCTATTGGTTGGCAACTGTCGTAAAATGACCTCAGCGTTACTTGCTGCAAAACAGTAGTGGTTTAAATCGCTTAGTCAAATATAGTTCTGTATATAATGTTGTCGTCATAAAAAAACAAATTAAACAATTATATATCAAAATCCATATCAAATTTTGATAGTTTGCTGTTGATCCGATGGATTTTTATGTTGTGAATTTGGTTTTATATTCACGCTCGCCAATTCCTTCAAATAACTCTTGTAGTTGTAAAGGAACACAAATATTTATTTGGTGAATTCATTCGAAAGACTGAACAAGATATAAATTTGTGACTTAATAATAAAAAAAAAATTCTGAAATTTATAATTTTTTCGTAAAATATGAATGACCATTTTTTTCTAATTTTATTTAAAATTTGAAATTATGTGTCTTTGATTTATGATATTGACATTCATTTCATTATCATATTCATTCTTCAAAGACATGAAAAAGAATATTCTTTTCACGTCCTTGTTATCGTTTCAATAATTTTTAGTTATTGCTGGTGATATAATCTCAGACAAAACCCCTTACAATTTTATGATATCTATGTACTAAGCTAAAATGACAACCTTACCATGTTCGGAAATTATTATTCTGCAATTTTTCAGGTTCTTTTTAATGAAGAAGTACTCTTAAATTAGTGTAATCTCAAATGGCAATGCTTTCAAATTTTTTAATATTAATTTTAACGAAAAGAAAATTGATTATTTTTCCAATTTTTTTTTTAAATCCTTCCTCCTCCCGGGAAAGGAATCGGTTGAGAATATTTATTTTCCTTTTTCTGAATCAAATACATTTTCCGTTAGTGAAAAATAAATATCCGAATTTAATTCTTTAATGAGTCAGTACGCCTCCTGTTTTATTCCGATATTTTTTTTTCATTTATTCAAATTCATAATCGAAAACTTACATATAGTTTATCTTTAGGATAGTTAATAATATTTATTGATAATCTCTACAAATAACTTGAATAACCGACTATGCAATTTTCATCGGCAACAGCTTAATAGGAAACGTAGATGCTGAATATCCTAGTCTTAGATTATCTTAGTTATTAAATAACATATTTTTTTGTCCCATTTCTGGTACGTACTTTGGTGATCGGAATAATGAAGCCGGATATGTTGGCATCTCATATTCGAAGCACATCTCAATATCTTTTTCTGTGACTTTCGAAAAGCCATGACTCGCATGAACATATTAATCGTATCTATTCGACTGTAGTCTTATCATTTTGTGACGTGGGTTTCTCATTTCCCCATCCTATTTACGGCAGCATAGCTCATCAAAATTTCATTGGTGTAGCGTAATGTCTTCTAATATCTTCTATGTCCACTATCACTACATGCAGCCAGTTTTAAATATGATTTTTTCAAAACTATTTTATTGCACAAAATCGCCTTCCTCTATTATTATTGTTTTATATTCTGTTGTAATTTTGTATTGATATTATTACGAGACGATTTGAATTGTCGTTTACCTTTAGAGAATGTTATGAATACAACATGAAATTTGATTTAAATTTAAATGCTTTTTATTTTGTTATAGAAAAATGCCCTTTTAAATATTTAGTATATTTATGTAATAAATTCCTGATTATTTGAATTTTGTTTAGTAACATTTTCTAATATTTGCCCATTTCCGTCCTCCATATAAACGAGTTTATGACATCCATTACTTCTTCCCTTAAAATATCTGCTTTTTGTGATGTAAAAGGATTATGTACAATTTTTTATGATTCAGTTTCAGGAATTTAACACTGAGGAGGAATAACATATGCTTATTATTTATTTATTTTTTAAAATTTGAAACCGAGATATTTTCTTAAAACCAAAATATTATCACATTCTAAAATTTTAAATATTGAATAATTTCCAGGATTTTATGCTTAAATGTCGAAAAAGAAAGTTGTATTTTAATTTGTGCTCCATTATAGTATATTTCATCACCTGTCCCATAAAATTATGTTGGTGAACTAAATGGCCAAGGATCGTATGCTTAATAGAATGTGACGGTTACAAAGTAGGAAAAAGAAGTAAGATTTTCTTGAATAAATCGGCTTAAATGCTGTATTAAAAGCTTGGGTCGGGGAGCTGGTTAAAGGAATTATCTTGTCGAGTGCAGAAATCGCTTAATATCGTATCAGTGACTTATATGGCTTCTGCATTAAGTAAGCAGACAGTATTTTTATTAATTCTAACTGTATATTTTAAAAATAAAGCCTGGATTTATTCTGAGTTTTTTTATTTCCTATGCAGACTCTGGTCAAGTCATGTCTGCATTAAAGAGAGAGATAGAGAGAGACTTATCTGAATTTTGCGTTTACTAATTTGCTCACTCTTTTTATGAAACATTATTTCGTAACAAGTAGCTTACTTTAAAGTTTGTTTTAATGTAAAAATATATCCTTTTTAAAAATAATCGTGAGGAGCCGAACAGTTGGACAGCCATGACAAAGAAAACGTGCTTATTTTTGATGGTTTTCTTCGCATTATTGTTCCAAAAATATTTCATCAGAGGAAATGAATTTGGAATTGTTACCTTTTCTTCCATTTTAAAACGGATATAAAAAAAATTATGAATTAAGAAAAGCATTATACTATGATTCATTGACCTTTATTTCGTCTTTTGCTGTATTTAATAATTTTACAATATTTTATTATTTTACTTTGTTCATTAAACATATTTATTGTTTTTTCATATCTTGCAGTAAAATGTTACTCGGATCACTACATTTTTTTTCTCTTGAAAGCTTTAAAAGAGCTTGTTTTATTTCTTATGTTATTGGATCACCTGTTACATTGCATTTATTTTAAGCAGCATGATTCGACCGGAGTTTGTTGCTTAGTTATTAACTATTTGAGATAATAATTATCAAACATTGCAGTATTGCTGTTGAAGAATTTTTATTTCCTTTTTATAAACCTATGTCGTTTCAATGATATTGAAAGATAATTAAAATAATTAAAACTGTCCGCTACGCTATATTGAAATTATATTAAATATGGAATTTTATTATGGAGGAATTTCATTTTAGTGTTAACTCACAAACAAATATCCTTGGATGTGTGTAAATTTAGCAATTTCATGTAAAAGTACTTTTTAACAAGCTTAGTTCCCTTTAAAAATGGGGAAAAAACAAATGCAGTTCTCTTCATTCGTACAGTGCTATGTAAAATTTGATTGTGGGTTAGATATTCTTTGGTAAGATTTGTTAACGACTTTTCACTCTTTGTAATTCCATCAAGAACACGCAACAGAACAAAATCAAAGCTCTTTGTTCCCCATTGAAAGCTTTCTTTTGAAATCTGCTAATGCCAGCTGAGCTGGCTGCATGTTTGAAGGTTTTCTATTTCTAGTATGGTTTGTTTGAAACGTAATTTATATTGTTCTTGTCCAGGTTTAGCATACTTTGTGAAACGGATAGATTCATTGGAAACTTGCCTAGTACTCTTTAAAAGATGATAGATCGATAAGAATTAAATGTAAGTCAGTGTCTGATTTCTTTTACATTAACTTGCAATATATCATGTGTAATTTAAAATCTCCTTGTCCTGCGGTTTCGGTTTTATGCGTTTTATTTTAAATGATGATTCAAATAAGCAATTGCAGATTCAATAAATTAAGTGAAAAAATATTGTTTGTCATTTTGCTTTTTTTTTTGTATATATTTGCATTGAATCATTTGTTAAATTGCAGGTAAATTATTTGTTCTAAAAATCTAAATGATAAAACCTTAATAGTTAAATATTTTTATATAACGTTTAAAATAATCTTTTCCCCTTGTTACCACTATCTAAAATAATTACTATTTAACTAAACATAAGACACTGCTAGTAACAGAAAATTTGTTTTTGATGACCGATACATTCAATTGGCTATATTATTTATAACTAAAGTTGTATTGTGCGATATTGCTGTCCCATATCAAGATATTATTTTCTACTGGATGCTATTTGACAAATCTTAATACCTTTTTGAAATTTTTAATTTATCCTTTTTTTTTTGTTGAAAACTTAGGATCGCCTTTTGTTTTTAATTAGACAAATGTTTATATCCAAAGAATTTGATTTAAGCATTGAGCATTGAATCTTTCAAGCCCAATTATATGTCTCTCTCTCTATATATATAAAGACTTAGTACTTGCTCTTGTTGGTTAGTTGGAAAATGCTTTTTGGTGCTGAAGAACATGTAATCAAACCTTGATTGTATAATTTCTGACAATCATTAACAATGATGAAAATAACCGAATAAAAATGGTGGAATAAAATATTATTAATAATCTATATTTGATAGGCATTCGAAAGTGAAGTAGGAAAGATGAAAAGAATTACAAAAGATTTTGTCGTATTTTAATTTATCGTCCATACATCAAGAGACAAAATATGACGTCTTTTTTAGATCCGAAGGCCGTTCCCTCCAGCATTCGTGTTATCTCGTTAAGATCCTTTCATCCATTAAAGCAGAATTCACGCTCGCACCATCATTGTTGGACATGATATAGATGTTTCGGGCTTGCACCCAAGGATATCCCGATACTTAGTTTATGATTATCGCAGTGAAGGCCGAGAAGAGATTTATCTATTGATGAGCGCGAGAGGAACTGCTGATCTGAATGTCTCTGTGACCAATACTTTGTTTTGTGACTGTATTATTCAATGACATCTTAATGATCTGTTTTTCCCGTAGTTTGCAAATTCTGAGAAAATATAAGTTTTGGTTCTAGTAAGCTTTTAGAATTCTTGAGTAGAAATAGGTATTGAGAGGCATGAGAAAAAGTAAAAATGTGTGTCAAGTATTTGTTACTCGTACTTCATTCTTGGAAAAGAAACACTTCAAAGAAACTCTTGGAGTGGGGTTAACAGCATTTAAGCTCTTCAACCGATTCCTATTTGTTTCTTTTTGTTTGCAGGTATTCGGTTCTCTCGTTTTACTTCATTGAGAGTTCGCTTGTTTGGGATTCTTTAAACTACTTTTTTGAAAGAAGGATGTTACTAGTCGACTTGGGAACCTTTGCCAGCTGTCTTGTAATCGAACTTAAAACGGAACTAATGGGGGGGGAGAAGGGAAAAAAATCCACTACTGAATCTGTAGTTGTAACCTTGAAAGAGCGGCTGAGTTCTAATGTCAAACAACGGTCTAAGTTTGTTTTTATTGTCTAAAATATATGAGTACACGATTCCATTAAAAAATTTTATTTTAAAAGATCGTGATCATTATACAAAGATGTATGATGAAAGAGAATTTTCTCTGTAATCTTCGCTGCATTTCATTCTTTTTTTCTTTTGCGGTTTGGTGAATCAGAACATGTTATTTATAATAAGCATTAATGATAATAGGAAGGAGAATTGTGCGTTATTCGATATTTTAGATCTATAATGTCCTACAAGACTAACCATTTCCTTACGACTTACAATTCAGTCACAAAACGTGCTGTTGTTTTACATTACTTCACTGTTCTAGCAATTGATTTATGATGTTAAACTTCATATAAATTATAAAACAAATGCTATTATCTCTTTTATTCTTAGTCTTTCAAATTTAAATTGGCTTACAATGAATATTCGTTTGTTCGAGCAATAAACATTCGTTCTATTTAATTCATGAGAATCCTGTAAATTTAAGTTTGTTTATTATAATCATGAATAATAATCAACCATAAATATGCATCGTTTTTTTTAATTAATCAAAAATTTTAACTGATATTGTAGATAATTGAATGTATAGTCATTATTGAGTGTACTTTTTTTTTTGTCTTGCGCTCTTTTTTAAATTCATAGTAACTTTACGAATTTTTTTAAACATTTGAATAAATTTGTTATTATTAAATAGATGGCAGATTAAAAACATTATTTTCGAAATCATTTAAAAAGATTCTGTTAATGTAATAAGATTTCAATGTTTGAAACTGATGAGGAAGTCGAAGTGAGCGGAAATTGCTATGAAAAAGATATTCAATGAAAAACAGCTGTCTTTCAACATAGCACACACGCACGATTTGGATGAAAATCGCGGTTGGTTGCATTGAATACTGCAATCTTTTTCTGCTGGATATAATTTTAAAATGTACATGGAGGGCCAGTTACTTATTTGGCTTTAATGAACATAGGACAATTAGTATTGTGGTTTCGATGAAACAGAATCTCAATTCTTTGAAGCTCTCTTGGAAGAGTTTCTGTTCTTATTTATTCTCAGAACTGTATAGTAGTTCTTTTCATGAAATTACAATACACAATTAGTTTTTTCTTCCATAACTACCAATTTTGTCTGTGTTGCAATCTAACAGTCGACTTTCAATTTTTTATTGCAACATATGTGAATATGTGAAAAACATATAACTAAGAATCTCTTGAAATTTTTCATATATTTTCTCATTTATAAATTTTACGTTATACAAAATTTTGGAATTAATTTTGTATAATGCAATTTACAACTCTTGAAAATAATGTAACTAAAATCTACCCCTTAAGAAAACTTGGGGGGGGGGGAGAAAATTAAAAGGAAGCTTACAAAAGAATTATTCTCATTTCAGCTGTCATTTTTCATGTGTCATAGATAACAATTATTTCGTAATAAATTGCTTAAAAATTCAAAGGTAATATTAATAAATCAATTTAAAATTCTAAATAAATATTATTATATCAACCTTAATTCTTTAGAGAATTCGCGACTGAGACTATGTTAACGGGTTTGAAATAAGACTTTAATTTTTAATTGCTTATTAAGACGTCTTTAAAAAATGATAAAAGAATAACTGACTTCTTTCTAGGAATAGTCTTTCTTTTAGAAAATTAAGTAGACATTATTATTTTATGATATTGGTTAAAATGAATTTTAAATTCAGAGTTTCAGGTGTGTTCAGGTTCTTTGTGATATTATATAAAACAATATCTACACTCCCTAAACCAAGATATTCGTTATCACTAATGATAAGTTTTTTAACTAAATTTTTTAAACCCTTTATTGAAATTACGTCTGTTTTAATCATATTTATTACTGTTATTGTGAGTTTTAAAATATAAAAAAATAAAATAAATGTTATTTTGTTAGATGAATATTAAAGTAAATTGAAAAGGAGAGGGAGAATGTAATTAATATATATGTTGTGTTAGATGAATGAAAATTTTCTTATAAGTGTAACTTTTCTTAAATCAATGCTATATTCTTGAAGTCAGTTTTTTATTTCTTGTGTTCTAATTAAAATTAAAATTAAAATTATGATTTGAAAAGAAAAAGAATGGTGGCTTTAGAATTAAGATTTGTCTAAGCAAGTATAGTGAAGATACTTTAAATTGCATCTTATTTAAGATTATTATATTAATAAATTGAACAAAGCATGTTGAATATATTAGGAGATTGACAAATCTCTCTGTTTGCCAAAATTACGTATAAATAAAAAATAAAGAAAGGGGGGGAAACGTTGCATGTTATAAATTCCCCCTCCGAATTTTATTTTTCCATACAGTTTCGTCTTTTAATTTTTCCATTTTTATAGTTTATTTTTTTTTATTCTTCCTTCTCTTTGAAATATTTCCGTGAAGCAGTAGTTATAAAATTTTATTTGAGTCTACCAGACTTGTCTGCAGTAAAATACGTTACCCTGTACAGTGTGTTTCAGTTTTAAAAACTCTTTATCGTACATATATAATACTGTGTAAAGTAGTTCCTATATATTTTATTTTCAAAAAGTTTTCCAATGACATGAGATTTAATAAAAAATATTTAAATTCATTTAGAGTTCTTTTCCATTTAAAGTATATTTTAAAAATTGGTTGAAATTGCTGAATGCAAATATTAGAGAAATTTCTATACTTCATGATTTAGCGTTGACTCCATTCCCAAAGTAATTAACTCAATCCAAGTTTAAAATGAAACTTTATTTTAACTGGGCATAAATTTGATTCAGTCTAGGACTCTTCAATAAATAAAACTAAAACTGACATTGCCGTATTACAAAATTAGCAGACTTTATCTTTTATTGATGAATTTTGTCAAAATCAATATTTCTTCAGTAGATTTAAATCCACCATCGTCCAACTTTTATTTCTCTCCGTCCATATATAAATCTTCTAATAGCAATATATTAAATGTTTGTGCATTAATAAAAATTTAAAAAGTTTTTTTATACATATAGTTAGCTATTAATTAAAAGAATAAAATAATATTATCCTCTTCTTCATGAATATTTCTTATTATTAAAATAATATTTTTAAAAAGTCTAAAGAATTCCCCAAAGTTCAAGATTCCGATATTTGTATAATGGTTCCATTTCGTTAGAATGTCTCATATAATATTTATGTATGTAAAAGCTTATAATGGAGGGAAATGGAAGTAATCATTTTTCTATTCCTATGTCTGCAATGGTGTCTGGCATTTCGATCGATTTTCTTTTGTCTGTCTTGACATTTTTCTCTTCCATCCAGTCGTCTTCTGAGAAGTTCAAGCTTTTTTTTATGAGACTGGTCTCATTAACCATCGTATTTTTCCAAATATTATTAAAATTTTACAGTCTTAAAATATTTGTGATCAGTCATATATTTTTGTGATCATGGCCTATTATTTTCTTAGAATAATTTATGTGTATGAATTTTCAGTCTAATGGTGGAACTATAATTTCATTCAGTTGTCTTTCTTGTATCAGGGGAATTTTATTTCGTATTTAAATAAATAATTAGAAAATTGAGTGATGAAATAAATGACCGTTTTAAAAATACATCACATATATTACTTACTGATATATTAATTTCACTTTATCATATATTGATAACTCAAAAGAGAGAAATTTCCAAATATATTCTGTTTTGAAAAAATTACGAACGAAACTATTTTTGTTATCAGAATATATCCTTTTGAAGAGATCCAATAGACTGTAAACTCTTTTCATAATCCTTTTGTGATAAAACGGATCTTCAAAGATTTCTATTCGTAAAATGTTATTTCATTGCAGAAACTTAAATATGGTCTAAAGTATCTTCTATTATTTTTAACTGTTAAATGTGATCCAAATTGAAATTTAATCTCATATTTATGTTTTTTAACGTTGTTTATTTCCCTTATACTTTTTAATTTCATCCCCTTTGAAAACCGGCTGATCACTCGTCTTAAATTATTAAATGTTTCAAATCGAAACTTTAATGTTAATTTTTCAATTCATCGATAATAATTACATAAAAGACATCGAACATTTAAAATGACCTATGACTACTTGTCTAGATCGTAATTAGTATAAAACATTTGCTGCTGATTTAGGTTATGCAGGGAATTACCATTTCAAGAGGTTGATGTTTTATGCAAGAATTTCTTAACTCTGAATCTTACTATCTATTGGTTGTATTATCTAAATTGATGAAGTCTTAAAACATTCAAATATCATTTAAAATAATATATAATTTCATTTTTGTACGTGAATCTTTCGAATATTTTTATAGTAATCTAATAATAGTGTTTTTATCATTTCTGAAATACCTTTCGTATAGTGAGTGTCCTTCTTTATCCAAATGACGAAATACGTTATTTAGCTATGGCTCTTAATTTTCAACCAGTTATTTTAATTCATGATAAATGTCAATTGCATGAAATGTAAGTTTCGCCTGATTTTTTTCATCCTTAGTAATAAAAATACAAACTTTATTCTTCAGCAAAATTAAATGTACCTGGTGTGAAGTCAGTATCAACTTAATTTGGTTATCGCATATTATTTTGTTATTGTTACTGTCTTAGTTTTTTTCATAATGGAAGGTGTAATTCCATGTTCGTTTGCTACTTAACGGACTACCATCTTATCCTGTTCTTCTGGAAGCTCTGTAATGTGTACAACATCCGCTTGACAGGTTTCTGCCACTAAACCCCTGCTGTATCGCAAATGATGTGGATTCCTTTAAGAAGAAAACTCGTTATTTGGTAGGCTTGCGAAATATGCTCTCCTTTCACTTTAATAACTTCATTAGTTCAAGTTTCTCTAGTAATGATATCAGGTAGAAAAGGAAATTCATTGAACTACATTCAGTAATCTCTATTTATGTATTTATTCATCTTTTTAAAATATAAAATACCTTATGAGCAAAACGTTGTTATTGCTTTTAGAAAATTTTTCAGGATTGTTGCTTTATGCATATGCCAAGTTTATGGGCTCTTTATAAAATTTCATTTCCAAATTTGTTGATTATGAAGTATTTCATTCGAAAATTTTAAAATATTTTTATTTAATCTAAAGTTAGTTAAGGTAAGCAGGTAGGTTAAAGGTAGTTACTAAATGCTAAACCAATACCAAGGCTATCAAAATTAAGACTGATCAAACTATTGACAGTATTACAAGTTTTTTATTTTACTAGAAACAAGTATAGTATAGATTCAACCGAGTAATGAATTTATATTGAATCGCAGAATTTCTTTTTCTATTCAAATGAGTTATTTTTTGAGTCTGAAATACGAAATCTAAATTATTACCCCTGTTAGTTGCCGATGTGTGATTTAACTACTCCATTAAATATTGTTAGCTCAGTTTGTTTGCCTACATTTTTTTATGCTGTAAATATTTGTTTATTCATTATTTTTCATTTCTTTATAATGATTTATAAGCAATAAACTTATTTTAAAGTGACATTCTGTAAATGAGGGACGTTTTAGAACTTGATTAGAAATACAGTTAATAAATCATGTATGCTTATAATGCTGTTTAAGTCAAATGTTATTTTTTAATCTTGGATATTCCAATGCCTTTCTGCGTACATTTTTTTTTGTAACGTCCTGTATTGTGGAAATCAATTCGAATTGTGCATTTTAGTCGATATAAACACATACTTCAAGTGAAATTCTTAATAAAAACAGTCATTTCAGTTGTTATTACGAAATTTTGTATTGCATTTCGTATTTTTTTTTATTAGTGACTAACATCAAATAAAATCACCGACTTAAGGTTAGCACGTCTGTAATTGGGTCTTCTGATGTCAACGGTATAAATGGGTTCTATTTACGAAATAAGATGGTTTTCACTGCATATTACGAAATTCCGTCGAATATATATTGCAGTAGTTGCGGCGGAATTTCCATCTCCACAGGGAAGGTCACCCCCAGATTCTATTTCAATAAATATATAGATCAGTGATCCGAATCATTGCTGACGATTAGCGGATCATTTTCACTGAATTGGAAAAATAGTTTCTCTTTTATCGCAAAATCGTAATAGGGAGGGGATCTTGTAATTCCCTTCCACCTCAACTATCAACTAAAATTACTTTTCTTCATTTATTGATGCTGTAAATTTTTAATTAAAAGCTAATATCTATTTTTATCTACTTTTAGAAAAGTAGAAATATATTATTCCAAAAGTTTTTATTATTTAATTATGTTATCAATACGCTATGTACGGAACCGTCAGTGTATATTGGATTTTCTTGTTATTATCCAATTTCTTAAATATTGAATAGTTCCCCATTTTTAGTTAAGCTATTATCATTTTAGCGTACAGTGGTAATTAAAGACTCGATTCAACTGAAATCAATATCACTGATTAAAAAAATATTTAAGTAATTAAAATTGAAAATAAAAGTAAGTAAATAATGGAAGGGTACAATGTTGTTGTTTTTGGGGACAACATTTCATTTAATGTAATGGTTGACAGTGAAATAGATGTTTACTAATTCATTTCCGTGTTTTTCTTTTCTTGTAAGGAAAAAAATGAGTATCAAGCGCATGCTTTTATCTTTAAGCAAGTCCCCCCCTCTTGATAAAGAAAAAAAATTTAGTGCAAAAAAAATGAAACAATGCCTCAAACACATGTAGAATTAAAATAATATATATATTACCTACCTCTGAACTTACGTATTCATGTGTCATCAAAATTCGCTTAAAGTACCGTTGTTCGTACATTTACCACCATTGAATGGAAATGTGTTGCGATACAATAGCACGGTTTTCGTCTTCCAACTAAGCTGCTGCTAGCATAACATGATGCATAGCATGAAGAACTTGATGTCGATATATCTTTTTCATGTTTTCGATACATCACGATTGCGCTGCGAGATTCATAGTCTTAAAAAAAAAAACCCTGCATTCTACTCCACATTAACTTCCACCTGATGTTATTTTCATTAAAGAAAGAGGACAATGGCATCTCTTCATTTTGAACAGAATGTTGCTCGAATGGCTGGAACGTTTAAAGCTCGTTTTGTGTGACAACAAAAATAAATAAATAAATAAAATAAAGTTTGTGATGAAAATCAATACATCAATTTCTGTAGACATTGTTAAGTAGTTATATATATAGAATTCAGTGCTATAATTTTATATATTTTGCCCCAATAATTCTCAGTTATAAGTGTAGTTTGTGAATCCTTAAATAAAAATAACCGAAACAAAGAAATTTTTATGTCATTTCTGATGAAGTAGCTTTTTGATTGATGGCACATATTCCCCTCATATTCGAAATTAAGAAGTTTTATAACGCTAATTTTCCCATATACTTTACTTTTTCACGGTTACTTTGAGCTGCAAATTATCTTTAACTTTTCTAATAGAAATATCTTCAAACTAAATGTAGCATTTTTGGTGTAAGTTTAGTTTGTAAATCCTCCTAAATATAATTGCATCACAATTTATTTAAAGTACTTTGTTCTTGTAATTCTAATGTTCGACCCCTTGATGTTACTGAAATGATATTTTGAAAAACAGTTTACTGAGCAAACTGTAAATCAGACATTTTGAATAGGATGTTCTTATAATTTGTGAAATAAAATCAGAATAAAAATATATCACGTGATTGCAACAATTTTTGTGGGTTCTTTATGATAATAGGTTCAGAGTAGATGTAAATGAGTCCATGCCGAATTCTCAAATTTAATTCAACCGTTTGACGTCAAATGACGTGTCAGGCACGTCATATTGGATAAGTGAAGGCCAAAGATTACAAATCCGTTTTATAAATCAAGGCATTGCATTAGTTCCAGATAAAAAAAATCATGTCAAGCAGTTAAGTTTTCTAAGAATTTATTAGATTATGCTTTGCTTTGATAAAACTTGCAGTAAAAAAGGATTTTGCTGCCAAAGAAATTCAATTCCCTGTTTAGTGACAGGAATAGTTTTAGGATGATAAATTTTCTTCGGAAATTAAATTAATAATGGAATTTTTATAATTATAAATTCATGTAATTTTTAAATGGTATGTTAAATGCACTTATTATTTTAATTTAATGTTTTTGTATTTATGTCTCTGCGATGAAATTATCACTAATATTGTGACCAAAGATGAATTTGATTCTAATCAATTAAGTGAAATAACTGAAATGGAATGATATACTTTTTGAATTAACTGTCTATGTACCTTTCGAAAACGAGTGTAAGTTATTTTAGGCCATTATAATAAATTTTTTGTTGTATTTTATTGAACTTGTATCAAATTTGTAAAGACATATAGTTGGATATGGTTAAGTTCTAAAATTTTGTAAGTTTGCTTCTCTATTTTTAATGACGATACACCATTTCAATATTTTTAGAACCTAATTATAGTTAATAGGTTAATTTAATAAAATTAGGATTCCATGAAAGGTGGCGCTATCTGATAATTATCTTTAGATTGGTTTGAAGATTCCATAATATTTATAGTATTAAAGGTGGCGCTATCTGATAATTATCTTTAGATTGGTTTGAAGATTCCATAATATTTATAGTATTAAATTAAATTGTAACTAAAAACTGAGAAAATAGAAAATTATTTTAATAAAAAAAAAGCACTTTAGTAATCTAGTCAAAGTATATTTTAAAAACTATTTTGATAAATTTATTATTGTTTTATTCTACAAGTATTATGTTTTTCTGTGATAGTATATATCCGAAAGAACTTTGATCAAATGCAGAAATAATAATTAAAAAAAACAGTGCAAGTGCAGAAACAAGTGTCCTCCATTATAAATTTAAAAATATATTTTATTGTTTTATATCATTTGTTTCCGAAAAATTCGTAGTGGAAGTGTATATATATATATATATATATATATATATATATATATATATATATATAATATCGAAATATTGTGCGATAATTTTTGTTGTTGTTTTGGAAATAATTTTTATTGCTCGCAATTTAATTAAAAATATAATAAGGGTGATTTTAAAGGATTAGACGTATATGAATTAGAAAGCATGGTTTTTATTTCAGTTGCTTAATTTTCCATGCAAATATAGCTCATCATGATAAGTGAAATATAAACAATTTTATTAGCTCATAAAATGTTATTATTACTTCTCCCAGACAGATCGTTCGATTGGTTCACTCGTTCTCAAATTCCACGGAGTTTATTTTTTGAGAAAGCTTGATTTAGTCATCGAAACTATACCGACAAATTTCATGCTATTCAATAAAACGTCCATTTCATCTAAAATTTCATTGCACTCAAATGCTTCTGACTCATTTTTATTTCATTTTGTAAACCTTTGTCGTTGTTTTACTGTCGATATTGGAGTAAAAATTATCAGTGACACCCTTTAACATTTGTATTAACTGAGATGAAACGGTTTCATCAGTGGTATGTTCTCTTATTTATTTTGATACACCTTTGTTCTCCCAGACAATGAAATCTTTAGAAATATTTAATGAATATAGTATTGTATGGAGTTGTACAACGTAAGTCAAATTTAAAACTGATCTGAGATCTTTATGCAGTACATTTTTATTGCCATATATAAGATGTTTTAGTTCAGTTAATCTGAATTGCTTATACGATTAATTGCACAGTAGTTGGCGCTTTGTGACGTATTATAATAGTTAATTATTATAATAAATTGCTCCACTTTTAGGATCATAAATAAGTTTTCCAAATTTGTAAAACAAGTAAGTGTAATTAAAAAAACAAACAAAAAAACTACTTGCTTAAGTTGGTGACAGTTTCAAAGATAAGGGGAAGTTACCGCTGTCGGAAGAAATCGCATCAAATTAATCCGGTTATCAATTTATAAATTTGTCATTAACTTCAAAAAATTTAACTTTTTTGTGTAGTTAGATGCAATTTATTAAGTGTCACAAATGTATTTATTTGCTTTAACGAATAAAGTTGCTTTGTAAATTGACTTTAGACAAAAGTTAATTCTAAATTATTAAAAAAAAAATTATACTTGTTTGCTGTTTACCAATTTTTATGAATTTCTGGTAGTCAACTTCTGAACCTTTGTCTTCCAAATGTCTCGATACATCGTTTGTAAACTATGGCGAGTATAATATTTCATTATTACCCTAGTTGTGCCTTAAGGATTTTATTATCATTCTAAGTTATTGATGTTAAAAATATACATTCTATGTAAAATTTTAGACAATGTTGGATGTTTTAAATACATTAATATTGAAGGAATTTTTAAAAATATTTATACATTCAAAATTAACGATTACTTAAATTAACCTTTATTTTACTATATGTTCAGTTGTAACTCATTAGGATAGATAAATCAATTACATTACTGGAATGTCACTGTTACTCGAAGATCTGAAAATTGTTCTTTCATTAGAATTCTTTCTATATTAATAAAACTCATTTTTAATTTAAATGTGTTATCATCAATTTATTAATTCACATTTACTGTCCATTTTTTGTCAAGCTCTTTCAGTATTCTTCAGCGATAGTAAAACATAATGTATATTATCCACATTTACTTATAATAATCAGGGATTATTTGATATTATGATGTATTTGAAATTTTATCTGACCGTCATTATGTACAAGCGTGCTAACAAGTTTCTATTATTCTTTTAATCAACTGCTAGCTGGTTTGAGGAATTAAATTTCATTTGGTTCTCAAAACTTTTCTAAGTTGAACCGATGATATAATTATCTTAGCATATTATTATAATAAACTTATCTTAGCTTATCATCATTATAAGAATAAAATAAAAGTTTAGTATATTGTGTACTATAATTTTTCTAAATATTAATTGCTATTAGCGTGGAAAGATGAAACGTTCATGTGTTCCATCAACTCTTCCCAGGACTTTTTTTTCCTCCTTCCTAATTATTATATTGGAGAATATTTTCGATTTTTTATGGAATTTTTTTTCCTTGCTGGGATAAAAATATCTTTTATCTGCAATTCACGCTAAATAACATTTTTGCTATTGTTTTACAAATTAGTCTTAATTGTTTCCGTATGAAATGTTTTCCTTAATTCTTTCAACACGTTGACCATCTCATGAAAATTTACGAAGTATTTTTTAGTTCACAATCACCGGTTAAATAATTATACAAGCTTATATTTTTTCACTGTATGTATATATTTCCTTTATTTATATCCGTGATTGCATTTCAAATTTCTTTGAAAATATGAAAAGTGAGTTACATCTCTTTTCCTTTACATCTCCTTTCACCTTTAGTTTTTTATAATTATTATTTTTTGATGGTAAAATAATTTATCTTCTGGCATTTAGGTTGCATTCTCCCACCCCTCCGGCCTCGTAAATTCCTAGATTTTTACCGCAAATTTCTAGATTGCAAATTATGCAGAATTACTAAATTTATTTTGTTTTATCTACTATACAAGGTTATGTAAGTTTCCTTTACCGCCATTTTTTTTATCAGTCTTTATATAGACGCGTGCTCTAAGTAATTTACTTCTAAAGAAAATAAATAAGCAATGATTTTTTTATTCGTTCATTTTTAAATTAATTCGCTTCCTATATTTTCCACAATTTAAATATAATTAAACTTTTCAAATCCATAGGAAGCAAAACGTTTAATTGTTCACATTTAAACATTTAAATATATGTCAATAACTCAAAGAAAGATAGGTAATGAGGCTTTCTTAATTTGCGTTGAATAAAACAGAATTTGCTGTTTTTTAAAATTTAATCTTAAAAATTAATGAAAAAAAAAAACTGTTTTGAGTTCGTTTGCATTTGCTATTAAATTCTCTGTTTTTCGTTTTATTATATCTTTTTTTATCAGTTGACAAAACGTGCGACTAGTTCTATGTTCCAAATTTTTCTGTTATCCTGAGCTGTTTTAATTGTGCTCTCAGTGTTAAGTAGCCTTTTATTATACATTTTTTGAATTCCTCTTAGAAATTTTATAGCACCCGAATCCAGCAATAACGAGTAAAAATTATAAAAATAATTAAAAGATTCAGATAAAAAAATTTGATTTTAATTTTATCTACAGATGTTTCACAGTAACAAAATTATTTTAATAATATTGATAAATTTGTAACAAGAGCTAATCTGTATTAATTATTATTTAAACCCGACGATTTTAAATGTGAGTAGATAAAATAATTCCTGTTCTTCCATTCAAAACACTCTCCCCTTCCCATTTCCTTTTTTCTTTCCAATTTTTTTTTTCAAAATTAGTCTGTTATTGTGAAACACTTGGTTACTTGTTTTAAAATTAATGAGCTGTTGCATTAAAATAATATATCAAATAGTGAAATTTCGATTTTTTAAAAAAATTTCTTCTATATAAATGAACATTTTTCTCGGAATGTTTTGTTAACTAATAAAATGATTAAAAATGAACATCTGTTGAATGCTAGAATTCAATTTGTATTTATTCTGCGTAACTTAAATTTTATCGTGCACATTCACAGTTGACTGTTGCTTGTTTGTTTCATTTGGTAGAAATTTGTCCATTCATTCGTTCTTAACTTAAACGTTTATTTGACCAGAAACAGAATTTGACATATTCTGATTGCTGATTTTCAATAAATTGTTTTTCTAAATATTATAATTTCAGCATTAAATGTCGAATATGTTCATGTGGAACATTCCAACTGGTCTTTTGTAGTTCTTTTATTATTATTTTTACAATTCTTTTCGTGGTGTTTTTGAGACCTTACTCTCTCTCTCTCTCTCTTTCACATTTATTTTTCAAAATTCACGACTTACTTTAACGATAAAACTATTTTTGACAACACGACTGAGTCATGGAATATGCCACATTGGAGTTTCATTGTTGCAGCTCAGAACTAGCAATATATCATACGATTATAATAATGGTAAAAGTAGAGTTTAAAAGAATTTTCAGAAGCGAGCTCCTTTATTTTTCTCATAAGAATTGTAGTTTTTTCATTAATAGAATTTTAGTATTTGCTATCATCCAAATTACTTTAATCGGCTGAGCTAAAAAAAGTTGCCACAATGTGAAATTTTTTAGAAATGCTGTTAAAAGCACATTAAAATGCATTATTATTTGATAAAAAGGGAATCTAACGAAAATTTAGTTAAAAAATGTACTAAATTGGAATTATAAATAAAATTTGCCATTTTTTCTGTAGAAGTATTTATTTAAAGTTAAGATTCAAGTTAACTTGCATACGTATTCATATATAAACATAAATACTGCCAATTGACGCATGAGGATAATCAAAAATGAAGGAATAAACTTAAGACATTTTGAAGAGGAAACAATCGTATGTCTGTCAACAATTTAGTATAGTTTTCAAAAGGGCATGGAATTAGCATCTCCAAAATCTAGTCACGCCCATCATTCAGGTAGCTGGAAAGTTGCGGTGATTACTATTTATTTCGGCCTATTAGATAAGCTAAGTCTCTGCTTGATTAAGAAACTCTAGGTCTCTGGTTAAGAGACTGCTTGATTAAGAGACTCTAGGTCTAGGTCTCTGGCTATGCATTTATCAGATATTTAATGTGAAATGTTTTCCCCGATCAGTGAAACATTGATATTGATAGATTAATGCATGACAATTCCATCTATAGATTATAAAAAACAAAAGAATGTTTATAAATATCGAGTAGCATTGATTAGAACCTTAATTTGGTGAGAAGTTGTAATTTCCAAAATTAAGGCGAAATACATGGTAAATATGAAGAAAGATACATCATAATATGCTTCTAGATAATCCGCATGGTTAATTGAATGTTGTAACCTACATCCACTTAGGATATCATAGCTATTAGAATACAAGTTGGCACTGAATCACAAACACTGGTTTCGGGAAGAAGGTTATTTGGTCTGTCAAATTAGAATTCTTGTTACGCCATGGTGATGGTAGACTTAGAATTTGGCGTAGAGAGCAAGAATCTAAAGAGTCATCTGAGATAACAATGTTTTGGTGTAAGTCGTTTTCTGGCACGCATCGGGTTTTACTGACTCGTAGAGCCTTGCTTGTATTCTCCAGTGTTGGATAATATTATTGTTGTCTCCGTTCATCATGTAGTTTGCCCTAAATTGCATGAAAATTTATAGCAAAATAATAGAGCTGTGTACTGATTTGGAATTGTAGATTGGTTTGAGGGAAACAACGACGTTAAATTTAGATCTTGCCTAAATTTGCTTTACAAAATCGGAAAATTAATCTTAAATTGAGGATAAACAAAGCGATATTTAGCAGAATACGACTTTTTTAAAATCAAACAATTGAAATTTTTACTGCCTATTAATTATAAGAAATGAAAAGGTTATGGAAAATTAGTAATTTAGCCACGCAAAATGCTCTTAAGCTTGAAATCAGTATCCATAATTTAAGTTTATACTTAATGTTACTCATTCGAGCCATTTTCATTTAACTGATGAGAATATTTAGAACTGTTATTTTCAAACATCCCAAATTAATAATTTTGTTAACCCACTTTTTTTTTGCATATACTGTTTATTGAAATGACGATTTGAAATTCAGTTTTCCTTAATGTAAAGTTAAGATCTACTGTATTTTTATTGTTGCCATTAATCATTAATAAAAAATATTTATTAAAAATATTTATTCTCTACCTTAATAATACTTTTTTTTTCTCACGCTTACCGTAGTTATGCAATCCCTTATTTTTTGTGACTTTAAGTAGTATTACTCTATACATTCATATAATTGCTGAATGGTGTCCTGATAAGATTGTTAAAAATGCATTTTGCGTTTTTAATATATTTCTGAATAGTTTATATGTAATAGTTAATATGTAAAGTTACTCCTCATGACTTTCAATGAATTATTTACAGAATTGAGAGACTTTCAGAAACTTTCTATTTCTTTTAATTGGCAGAAGATAGAATAAAGCGGGAATAAACCGAATTACAGTAATTACTTAAGTTTATATAGTAGATAAAAGTTTTTTTTTTCTCATTTTGCAAACTGTCTCTTCTCTTATCTTCTGTAATCTCAGACTGTATTTGTTGTTTAATATCGTGACTGTTGATCTCGGATTTCTTTCCTGTTAATGTGTGAAATTTGTTAAAAATAATCTCACTTCAAGTAGAAATGTTAATAATATAAAGTTTAAGATGCCGAAAATTTATAATATATTTAAGAGATGAACGTTTACTTTTCATTTTCGTACTATCTATGATGATTGGATTTTTCAAATACATTATACAGATTTTCTGTCACATGAAATAAGCATTAAAAAATTATAGAAAAAAAAAACATTGCAAAAAGATAGGTTTTGAGTGCATTTTTCTGCTGGATTGTTCTTTTCTTTATTGAAATTTGAAAGTAAACTCATTTTCTCCAATTCGTTACACTATGAACAGCAATATTTTTAAAGTTGGAAATTTACTTAATGGGAAATTAGACATTTGGAAATTCATACCAAAAGGTGAAACAGTGGAAATACAAATATTTCTACTCTTGGAGAAATGGAAATTGAAGAGAAATGATGCTTAACAAATTTCATTTTATCTCCCCTTTTTTTTAATTAAATTGTGTTCAAATCTGACTAGTAATTTTATCTGAAAAAATGTATTTAAATTTTGTTTAGAGAAAAAATTTCTAACCAAGTTTACGATAGCAATTAATCTAAACTCCAATTTATTAGTGTTCTCATACCGTAAAACATTGGATTGGATTTGGTAATTTCCTGGCGCAAGATCCCTTTCTAGAATATGCTGCACCAAAAGCAAAAGAATTATTGAGTTTTTTTATTCAGTTCCATTAAATTCATCGTAAAATCTGATAAAACAGTAAATTTAAATTTCACTAAAAAAATTAATTTTTTTCAGGAACGGAAAAATTTTTGAATGAGGTCTTTTTCCTGTTAGGAAAAACAAGTTAAAACCAAATACTATAAAAGTAGATGGAGAAAATTTGGGGTCATGATTACATAAAGGGAAGGGGGGATATGATATCAATAGATTGAGGTGGAATTAAAAAATGGGAAATGAAGAAGGCGGTTGTTTTTAGTGAATTTTTTGTAATGTACTAAAACAAAAGCCTTGTGTATTTTATGTACACTTTTTAAAACACTCTTTGTTGGAAAAATTAGAATTTGAATCATTATTCTTTATTCAAAAGTTAACTTCTCTCATAATTATTTAATATTAAAACAAAGACACACCAAGAAATTGAATTTCAAATTAGTCATTACCCGCAAAGAAAAAAAAAGAGGTACCATTCAGGCTTATTCTAATATGATATTGTGTAAGTTTATTTTCCAAAAATCTGAAAACTGAAGTTGCCATCAATCTTCATTAAAATACTTTTTAAAAATTTTTTCCCTTGAGCATTCTTTTCAAGAATCATACATTGTAATTAGCCACATTTCTCTGGTGACATACAAAGTGCAATGATTAAAATTTTTACATTCTTACTTTTCATTTTAAGTTTAATTCTTAACTTTTTTTTTTATTTGTATGTGCTGAAATGTTCTGTGTTACATGTTTTTGAATATTTACCTAGTGATTGATTGTTTTCCGTTCATTGCATGGTAGAATAGAATATTAACTATAGTTCTTGTTTTTAATGTATTCTGAAGTTACCGAATGAACATTAGAATTCTCAGTAGGGTTTTAAATTTTTAATAGATTTTTAAAAGTTTTTTTTAATGTGTATCTTAAAAATATTAGTTTCCACAGTTATATTTCTTGCCATCAAGCTTCTACTATGAGATTCACTTTCTTGTTTTCAGTAAGATGATGGATAGAATTGTTTTGCATTATCATTCATATAGTTTGATGCAAGTGGTGCACACCACTGTAATTTATCTTTATAATGATCACATTCACCCAGATCTTGTTTAAAATATAAAGAACTTGGCAACAAAATGCTTAATATCTTGATTCGACTAACAAGAATTAAATAAATGGTGAAATTCTGTAATGATCCAACTTAATGTTACATGGCAAATTGCATTTTCATTTTCTCATTGTAACTGCAATATATATGATTAATCATGGGAGTAGTGCTAATGTTATTAGTGGTCACTCTATAATTGGATCTATAGTCCAGTTTTTACTTTTCCATTTTCATAAAATCATGATATAGGGAGAAATGTTTTTTTTATGAGTATTGAATATTATTTTTTAAAAAATTGGTGTTTTATTTCTTCATTTTTTTAAAAAAAAGTTTATTAGGGTAACCTTCAAATTGATATTTTCTTTCTGTCATTAGAATTTCTTTCATTTTTGATGCATATAATTTACCCCAAATCTTTGAACTGGCATTTTATTAATCTCTAAATATTATTTGTATTACCTTATGTGTTTGCATGAACCCTCTTGCTTTTACATACCTAATAAAGCATGATTATTGAATTTACCATCATAATATGAAAGCTGCTGAAATTGAATATTGCATGAATATTGAAAGCTATATAAGCTGTAATTTTTTTTGTTTTAAAAATCATTTTAATTTAATTGAATTTCAATCATTTTTAAGGATTACTTTTGACAAAATAAATTCTGGTCATATAAATATCTCATGATTAATTTAATAATATCACCATTCTTATTATTCTTTATAAATATGTGCCACTCTAGGATTACTTAGAAGTTTCCACTGTTCTCTTATGGGATATTTTTTTTTAACTTCATCACAGTAATATCATTATGGCTTGTACATCAGGATAAATTGACAGATGTTAGACAAAATTTAAGTTTATTCTTCATCTTGACAGCTTGTGGAGTGGAAAGTTTTCGTGTCTTCTTTGGAAAAATCTTGGAAGCTGGAGACCATTCACTTCTAAAATTTTGAACTTGTAGAAATGGCTCACATTAGTACATATATTTGTTACCATTGTCTGTGACTTCATAAATCAGATGCAAGCTTCTTTTAGCCGATTAAAACCTCTGTGGAAAGATACTGAATTTCAGTGAAGAAATAATTGTTTTAAATTGAATGCTTAAATTTTAAATTCTGCTAGTTAGTTTAAACATTTATTCATTAGAAGAAATAACATAAAAATGTAATTTATTTCAGTTTTCATTCTCATGTTTTTGACGTGGTAGAAACTTCCTTATTTTTTAATGCATATCAAACATTATTTCAACTTAATCTTTCACACAAGGAATATGAACTTGAATACTGAGAGACTACAAATATAATATATTTTAATTGCATGTGATTGAAGAAATTTTTGGAATGGTCATGAATGCAGTGGTGATAATTTATTGCCATTACGGTGGCACGGGTTATTTACAGTTTAATGAAAACATTGAAAATTCTCATTATTTTATTCTGTTCTCTTTAAGTTAAAGTTAAAACATAAACATTCTAAACTCTATCTAGTTTTGCTTGCCTTAGCTCATAAAGTCTCATTCTTTATCCCCTTCAGCATGCCTTTTCATATTCAATCTCTAAATCTTTTTTTCATTAATTTGTTTCTACTTTAAAATCTCAGTTTATTTCATGTGATGGATTTCTTTTAAATAAATTTAAATGAATGTGAATGAATTGTAACTTTAGAACTTATAACAGAAGTAATCCTTAATTTTTTAAAAAAAATATTCTTATATGCACTATGTATTCATTTAAATTCAGTATAAAAATTTAATCATTATTGTCTGTAAATTATAGTTTCATTAATTCTCTTGTGTGCTTTTTAAATTAATTTTTAGCATGTGTATATGTTGCACTTTTTATTATTTGCTACTATTATATATTTGATATTGAATGTTAGTATAATTAGTGTAGATTACAGTTTTTTTAGTGCTTTGTTGTCACCAGATTAAAAAAAAATAATTAATGGGTAGTTTTTCACTTAAATCATATAGATCAGTGGTGGTTATTTGTGCATTCATACTTTTTATCTGAATCAATAACAAATTTCATTTCTAGCAGGAAACAACAATACTCAGTTTGACATGCCTCAAGACAAGAAAGAATTATCCACAGAAACGAAGTGTAAGTCAAGCACAAAAAGTTGGCACTTTCTCCCACTCTACTTTTAGAAGCAAATTTACCAGCCCACCACCCTTGCAACTAGTTTAACTAACTATACAATGTAGCATGTTTTTATTTCATTAATGATAATAGTTCATAGCTATAATGTATAAGCATAATTTTACACTTTAACACTTTTAATGTAGAAATGTAACTGCGTTTAATTGTGTGCTATAATATTGAAAAACAAATTGTGCTTTTAGTTCAATGATAAAAAAATGCCCTCAAGTTTTGCTTTTACAGCTCCAAAGTTCTTGAGCCCGAACTAAGTAATAGACAAATTGCAGGTTTTCATTAGTAAATAGACCTCAAATGTTTTTTTTTAAATGTAAGATATTGTTGCTTTTTCTTAAAATTTTTAAGTTTCGGAAATTTTGTAAAACAACCTAATTAATTTAAAAAAATGTTTTGTAAATTCTTTCTTCTGACAGAAAACCGAAAAAAAAAAATCCATTCAGCTGTAAATTATAATATTATTATTATTATTTTGGACTGGAAATGTTTTTCATTCTTGAATTAAGTCTTCAGGCTTGTAGTTTTAAGTGCCATGGTTCTCTATTGATTTTTTTTTTTGTAATTTTTAAGACAAAACTACAATTAAAATATTAGTGTTTCCCCCTTTTTGATGTAATACTGAAAACAAATATATTTATTTGCTTACTGCTTATGTTATACCAAGTTATTTCCATAATACATGTTAGTTTTGATTGAAGGATAATCTAGTTTTGTTTTAAATATAAGATTTTATTGAAAGAAAGATACATTTATTTTAATGCTTAGTTCAAGATTAAGAAAAGTGATGATAAAAATTTTCCTTGATTTTTCATTCATCTGGTTTCTTTTTTCATTATTTTAATGATAGTCAATAAGTATGTCAAGTCATTCTATTTTATTGCCCACTTTTCTCATTATAATCTTTATTTGTTTTTGCTTTAAATACAAAACTAAAATATTTTCATTAAATATTTACTTATCACCACATTTAATTTTAACAAAAGTTATAAATTTCTGAAAGCCTGTAATTTGCTCTAAACTCACCTTTGCTTGGAAACCTGGATTACAGATTTTAGCCTGTTATTTAATTCTCTCTCATCTTTGTAGTTAAACCTCTGAATACATAAAAAGTTATTCCCTAGCTTTTTAATCTTTGTTTGTTTTACTAACGTGCTCCTACTTTTATTTTTTCCTTATGAGCAAACAGAATGCAAAATGTTCAACAATCCTTTTGTATTTTTATTTTAACCTCTTTAATTTTGCCATATATTTTTCAGTTTTTTTTTTTTTTTTTTGCTTTTTGTGCTGAGGTTTTTCATGCTTTTTTAAAAAATTTTTTATTATTATTATTTATATTTATTTACTTTGTTTGTTTCTTATCAACATCTTAGCTTATTATAGAGATTTTTCAATGATATGTGGTGGAAAATAGCACCATCTAGAACATTTTATTCAGATAATAACTACTTTTTACAACATACTCATATAGTTTAAATGAAGCTGTAAAAATGCAAGAAATTGAACGTGGTTGTAGCATTTAAAAATGAGAAAATCTAAACATAAATCATAACCATTCAGTCTCTTTATCAACTTAAATCTAAATTCTGTTAAGGCAGACTAAATAATAAAAATTCTGAAATTTCAGACACAATGAATGTGCTTCATTTATTTTTTAAAGATTTTAAGGTTATTATTTTTATCTGTTTGACTGCTTGGTAAATTTTATTATCTATATTTAAATTATATAATTAAATGCATTTATTACTTCTGATTCAGCTTTATATTTAATAACTTCTTATTTTTAGATATAAAATCAAACATAGGAAATTTAAAACTGAAATTTGGTGATCATCCTGAAATTCTGACTAAACATTTTTGAATCTGTGTTAATTTTTGAAAATGATGGTATAGGAAGTTATATAGGAAGTTCTTATTTTCATCTTTTTATTTAAATTCTCCCTCTTGGAAAATGTTTTTGTGTGGAATTAAAAGAAAATTACCTAATAATAGATAGTTATACCTTCACCTGATAATAGATGGTAAATGAATTTATTAAGCATAAATATGACTAGAATTTAAATAAAAAGTAAACAATTTTATTTGCAAAAAATAAATTTTCTTCATTTGTAAAAAGTGTTGATCACAGGTAGAAATTACTTTCTCTTGATGCCCCTCCCCCCAATGTTCTGCATTTTTTAGGAATGATTTGTTTAAATAAATTGTAATACACGCTGATAAAATCCAAGTAATTAAATTACCATTTTTAATTCTGTCGATGTTGATGTTTCTAATATGAGAAATTTTAGCGATTAAAAAGCATAAGCTTCTGTTTTAAGTATTGAGGTCTGTGCTAGGAAGCTAACTTTATTTATTATCAAATGTATGTGGCCAAAAATAATTATATTTCTGCAAGTTTATTATTATATTTGCCCTCATTCAACTTATAAAGGGTAAAATCAATAAATTTGTAGTGTATGTAAAAGCTTATGTATAGTTATTAAAGCATTTAACATCCAATATCACAGATATATGTCTTGTTTTTCTTGTAAATCTTTTGAAATGAAGAATGTGTTGTTGGAAAAATTACTTTTAAGTTGTTGAGTTTTTCAAAGCTTTACTCTTATTTCAAAGGTTCAAGATATAGGAATTTACTTGTAGATCTTAACATGCTGGTTGTCTGTGATTCACACTTGTTATCTGATTACATGACATCTACTCTACTACATTTAAGCATTAGCAAACTTAAGGGATAACCTGATCTTGCAAATATTAATCTTGGCAGCAAGTGTATTAATAAAGATTCTATAAAGTTGCTTCATATTAAGTTTTGATTTTTATGATTATTTCTCTTTACTTTATTATGAGTGATTAAATAGAATCATAGCTTATATTTAGGCAGATACTTATACTTATAGCTAAATACCTATAATATTAGTTTAATTGCGCTTATTTTAGCTGTTGTATAATTATTTTAATTTTTACAATTCTTTTAATTTCATTAGTTAACTTTTATACTTAACCAACTTTGACTTTCTATCAATTTGATTTTATATTCATGAAATTTTAGTAAAAATTTTTTTAAAAAATATATATAAGTTATTACAGTTTTGTTTCATTTATATATTTTTTAAAAGGCTAGGTTTTAAGAGGATAAGTTAATAGGTTATTACATTTGACCCCCAATCACATTTGATGTTCACCAGGTCTACATACTAAGTGGAACTTTAGTGGAATCAGGTCTCAATCCTGGAGTTCTCTATTCCCAAAGCTGAGACTTACTAGGCTGCTGTCTCCTCTTAATTTTGAACATCAAAATTATCTATATAATGCACTATGTTACATAAATAATTTTTGTAAGATTTATCAAAACCAAATGTTCTTTCAGTTATTTTTAAGATGGAAGATGCATATGTTTGATTTCTGTATTTTCTTGACATATTGGCATACTATCATTTGATTTATTTTTTCCAATATTTAAATTATTTACCATGTACATACACTTTTAATTAGAAGAAATTTATTTTGAAACATATTTTATTTTACTCCACTTTAAATTCTTTATCGTCTAATTTTTCTCCAAATGCATTTAACATCATATTTAAAAAATCTTGATGTAGTAAAATCGATATTTTGTTTAGTAAATAATTAAAGTTGTTATATTTTTAGTAATTTATTAGTGAAAATTAAAACTGTCTTCATTGCCTGAACTTATCTATGATAAGAGTTCCCAGACCTGCTACTGATAACTCAGTTGAAAAGGTTTTAAATTTTTTATCTACAAACCTTCCTCTCTAAAAAAATTATAAAAATAATCTGTCATGGTGGAAAGCTCACTTCATTCTTGTCAAGAAGTATCGAAAATAAACAGAAGAAACCGTTTAAGTAAACAGTAGGATCTTTAAATTTTTCTACTCAAAATATTTTTTTCTTGTTATTTTATTGAGAAGAAATGTGAATTTAATGTGTTTTGCTTAATTCTTCACTAATATCCCTGAAATTTTTTTTGTTTTAAAGATTGTTTTGATTTTAAAATTGATTGTTACATTTTTAAAAACATTTTATTGTCACTTTTCTCATTATATTTATCCCCTCCCCCTCCTGTACATATTTTCAAAAGATTATGTATGAAAACTATGGATGCTAGTGCTGAGTATAAATTGCATTTATTTTCTTCTCTCGAAGAAAAAGGAAAATTCAGAAATAGTCACTCTTTTCTAATATCTTTTATATGCTCTAAAGCATTTCATTTATTGTTTTGTTCCTTAAATTTTCTTTTAAAATCTTAAGCTATATTTTGGAATATTAGACTACCTATTATGCTATTTATAATTACTTTGCACATATATACCTGCATAAAATTAAAGTGTATACTTAATGGGCATGATTTTTTGGGGAAAAAAGAGGAATGCTGTGGATTACAACCAACTTATAATGTAATAAATGGTTCTATTATTTTGCCATTTGGCACATTTGGAGATTTTTTTAATTACAAATTAATTTTCTTTTCTTAATTTATTAAAGAATATGAGGCTCAGTTAAGTTGATATATTTCCCCCTTATTTGTCTTTGTATGTGTTGCCAAAACACTATTTAGTGTGATGCATTGGAAATCACTTTTATCCATTGATTAACAAAAGCTTTTTTTCGAAAAGTATTTAAGGAGATATTTTGGTTATAAGATTCAACAGTCAGTGGATATAATACAAAAAAGTGTATTGAAACTAGATTATGAAGTTTCAGATTTAATTGTTTATCAATTTCTGTGTCGTAATATTTCTTTTGTCTTAGCATTTCTGATTCCATATTGTATATTATTTATCCATCTTAATATCAGTGACTTTTTGTTTATCACTTGAAACTAGATTAAAACCAGATAAAAGTGTTAAAGAAGATTTATTCTGCAATATGCATTCTTTTTATGCAAATTCTTATACAGAAAAATATTTTAAGAAATCTTTCTGTATTTTCTAGATGTAACTGTAATATAGAATTTAATACATTTTAAAGTTTAGCTAAAATATTACAATCACTTTATGGCAAAATTTAGCAAACTTATTCTGAAGATTAAATATTTAAATTATTAAACATTAATTATTAATTATGTAGAACCATGGGTGTTATGTCTTTGATAAATATAGAACTATGTGATGATGATAATTGATCAATCAAAATATTTTTTCGGGGTTGTAAAATAAACGTCATTTGAAGCAACAGTGACTCCATATGATGTTGAACACATCATATAGTATTACCGGTTTTTGATGTCAAATACTGGTGAAATATGATTTCTTTTATTTAAATGATTGTAATGTAAACACATTTTACAATGTAAGGAAATATTTTAAAAGCTTTCCACTTTTAAAATAGAGATAATGAGTGTATGGAAATAAATTTATAAATTCATTTCATGCAGTACGTAATATTATTAGTTACTGTATGAAATGAAAAATTCTCAAATGACTGTTACCATTATTTTCTTCTTACAATAAGTTCTTATTGCTCAAGTAATTTTTTCAAATATCGTAATAGGTTTTCCACCTCTAGTAATTAGTTTTTGAAGAATAAAGACATTTAAAATTTGTGTTATTGTGTTGATTGTTCTTTTTAAATTGTGTTTGAAATTTGATTCATTTAATATAACCAAAGATATAAACTTTCTGAAAGTTCATTTCATTATTATTTTATTATTATTATTTCTCGAAATAAGTTTAAAAGATGATAAAGTTGTGAAATGTTTTGTCAAGATCAATTCTGATATATTATATAAAAACTAAAATCTAAATTTAAACTTTGAACAACTATTTCAATAGAAATTTGTTGGTACTGATTTTTGGTGGTATAATACCAGTACTCTGTAATATTTTAGTGCAATATAATATAGAAAATTAATATTTGGTAATTTATTTAAATAAAACTATATTCCAGACATAAGGTAAACACGTTGAATATCATGCAGTGGTAGATCACATTTCGTGGCACAAATATTTATAGAGAAACAATTTGGTATTTATATTCATTATAGAAGCATGGTTATAGTTAAATAAAGTAATTCCACATAGTACAAAATATAACAAAAATTAAGCTATATTTTTATAGTACAGAATCCTTAAAGCAGAGTACTTTCTGTATTTCTTTTTCAATAAATCATGAATTCTAGTATTTTTCCAATTTGTTCTAGTTTCTGAACATATTTCATTGTATTTGAACGGAGTTAATATACATTGCAAGATTTATTAACTGAAAGACTGTTGACACAAAGAATTCATTTTTCAGATTAGGATAAATTGAGTTATAAGAAATTGTATTAAAAATGGTAATTGGATTAAAATAGTTAAATGAATTGGGAATCCCATAAATAAGCAAGTGAGTTGGTGTTGTGTATGATATAAATGTACAAATTTAAAGAATGAAATTGTACCATGAGGTTAAAGGTAATAGTTTTTGCATGGTATTTCGCAATTTCTTCCATGCATAAGATTTGTGGATGTATATGCAAGTATAAATAAAATGATTCCCCCCTTTTTTTTCAGTGTAGTGTATTATCAATATATTTCTCTCTCTCTCTCTCTCTCTCTCTCTCTCACACACACACACACACATACATACTTACTATATATATTGCTGCTGCAGTGCTGTGACCTGGGTCATGGTTTTCTGGATTTTTTTACTTGATCTAACATTTTTATGAATCAGTGTGCCAGTTTAAATAATTGGATTTTATAATCTGAAATGTGGGCGATTATATAAATTAGAGAATATAGGAGGCTAGAAAAGTATATTAATTGATTATAAACAGAAAAAAATTAGATATATTCTTGAGGATTTAAAATTTTAATGAAATATTTTAAATAACTTTGTGAAGTACTCTCCTTTTTGAATTGAAAGAGCTGACAATCATTTTGCAGAATCTAAATACATATGCATAATATAAGAAATCTTGGTCTGAATACACAACTGGGCCACAAATTCATAGTATTTTGGTTTACATAGTACAACAACACCATTAAAATTTTACATATATATAAAATATAATTATGAAAACTTGTCATTCACTTTGTCTTAATTTGGTGATGTAATAAAGACATGACAGTAAACAGTGAACTTGGGCAAAATAAAAAATTCTTATTAGAATGCACTCTGAATAGCAATAATTTTATAGAATGACTGTTTCCTGTATGTGTTCGAGGAGGAGTAAGGGTTCAGATACAGTCATTAGAGTAAGTACCACTCTCCATGGTCCATTAAAGTGTGGGCACTAATCACAAATCATGATTTTTTGTATTCTTATTAGGAATGGTTCTATGGCAGACCTGAACAATGTGCAAGAATAGTTATGTAACTTCTTTATTGAAGTGAAATTTGTAGTATTGCTGATATATAGCTAAAAGATCTTTCCTACAAGTTTATATCAGTTATAACAATGTGTTGTACCGGTATTTACAAAAAAAAAAAAAAAAAGCACTTCTAAATAAATGAATTAATTGGTTTAAATAGGTTTTGAAAACCATACTCTACATTTTATTGTGTCTTTTGCATTTATTATTCAGTTAATAGATTTAACTGCTACTAAATTGATAAAACATGTTACATTTGAAATGTAGATCTGACATTTGTAAAATATTGCAGTACACTATTCGAATTTTGGTGTCTTAAAATAACTCTAATCAAGTATATGACATATTGAAAGAGATTTTGTGACCTATACAGCTACTTTTATGCATTTTAATAATGATTCTACATAATTTCATATTTCTTTAAACACATAATGTTTTAATAATGGTTCGACCAGATACTTTTTAGTAAGCTTCAAGAGGAAAAAACTTTGTTGGAACATGTTATCACAAACGACGTTGAATGGGTGAAAACGCGCGAAAAATGCATTCAGGTCCCCAGATCAGAAGCCTTGCTAACACATACAGGGTGTTTCAGTGAACCTTTTCAGAACTTTTAAGAGGGTTAGGGTACATCCTGATGAACCAAAATCATATGCCCATGGGTAGTCAGAAATGCTTTCCTTACGCGGTAGATGGCGTTGTGCGAAAAGTGCGAGCTTTCGTGCAGGGAATCTTCATTTCGCACAAGAACGCCAAGTTAGTTAGATGGATGATTACACGATCGCATAGTTACCCGATATGCATTTGACGTACGGGGCTGCAAATTGTAGTGGGCCTGCCGCACAGCGTTCGTATGCGGAACGATATCCGACGAGGCGTATTCCCAGTCATAATTTCTTTACAAGACTGCATCAGATGTTAGCTGAGACAGGTTCATTAGAAAGAGCTCACAAGGATAACACGTCGAACAGAATGTGGTGCAGCATGTACAGGGGAATCCAAGAACGAGTAAACGAAATGTAGCAAACGCAATCTGGGTTTCCCATTGCAGCCTCTGGAGGATTCTCCGAGTAGAAGACATGCATCCGTTTCTAGTGCAGCCTGTCCAGGCACAGAAGCCGTAGGATTATGTATTTCGTATTGCTTTCGCGCAGTGGTACCTGGGAAAATGTGTTGTAAATCCCCTTTTGCCTGCTGAAGTGTTTGTTTTCCGATGAGGCATCATTCACAAGGGAAGGAATTTTCAACACGCATAACGACCATATCTGGACGGTCAAGAACCCGCATGCAATACGACATCGTGCTTCACAGAATTGATTTTCGGTCAATTTATGGACCGGTATTGTGGGAGATCACCTCATCGGACCTTACCTGTTACCGACCTAAATACTGGACCTAAACTTTAGCTCCGGTCAACTTTTTAAACTTTAACTCCGTTAAACTTTAGGTCCGGTTAGTCCTTTTAACCGGACCTAAATACTTTCTCTTTCTGCAGCAAGTATTGCCACAATTCTTGAGAGATGAACAGATTTCTGCATCGACGCAATAGACAATGTGGTTCTAACACGATCAGCCCCTGCCCTTTATAGTGGAGATGTTCGTAACTACCTGGATGTTACATTTTGTCAATGGTGGATCGGACGTGAGAGTCCCGTGCGTTGGCCTGCTCGTTCACCCGACTTATTTTTTTTTCCTGATTTTTATTTCTGGGGTCATATGAAATCGCTAGTTTATGACACCCCTGTTGACACTTCTGAGGAGCTCGTTGCAAGAATCGCAGTAGCTGCCGGAGAGATTCGAGATATGCCTGGAGTATTCCAGAATGTTCGTATGTCCATGCTTCGGAGACGTGAGGTGTGCATTGTAGCCCGTCGAAGAAACTTCGAACACTTACTTTAATCCATGTACCTTTTGCTTCTTTCCATGTATTATTAAAATGATTTCTCATTTACGGTCTCTTTTCTTTATGGTGCTTATATGTACAATATGCATTTCCCGACCCCATTTTTCTTTATGGCGCTTATAGGTCAGAAAAGCATTTCCCGACCCCATTTTGCTCAATGATTTCGAGTTGTCAGGATGTACCCTACCCCTCTTAGAAGTTCTAAAATGGCTCACTGAAACACCCTGTATAATGCTTTCGTGGGCGAGAGTTAATCCCCATGCCGGTACACTGCGGATATTAGTATCAACATGTGAACAGAAATCCTTGATGATTATCTCTTGAAGCTACGATTATTGAATCGTGCTGCCCGATTGGATCAGCGTATCATGTTTTTCTGCGACACTTCATCTCAAATATATTATAAATGAATATCTGCAGGGTAGCAAGCATGTGGTTCATGCCTGCTAATACTTCTACCCATTTTTATCAATCATAATCACCTCTATGTTGTATACTAAGGTGTTAGATGGACACACATGACGCGTTGCATGATTGCCATGCTCCCTGTGCGACTTTCTTTTGTCGGGGCGCTTCATATCGCTTGTTTATGCGACTCGTAGGGACACAGCCGAGGATTTCGTAGTTCGTATTATCGTGGTGGCAAACATCAAAAACATACAAGGTATTGTCGAGTCCATCCGAAAATCGTTTTTTATTTCAAGCGATGACGTCATCTTCCACGACTTCAACTCTTCTAATAATTAAAGAAATCTTATTATAGTTATTTTTGTACTTTTTGCCATTTCATCTTGACGTCGAAACCCATATGCATTTTTCGCGATTTTCATTCTTACAACGTAATTTGTTGCACCTTGTTCCTTTACAATTTTTATTTCTTTTGCTGACTACTAATAACGGTGTGAATTTGTCAGAGTAGTAACAGAATATCCTGTATATAAATTTCAAGAATTAAAGATAAATAATACACCTCAGAACTTTGTATTATATGATTTGTGATTAATTCGAGGAAATTGCTGTGACTGCGACGGGTTTACAGCATTATTAAAAACATTTACTATCAATTAAGGGTTCCTGTTTGATTTTTAAAATATAGTTCCATCAATGAAATGCCATTTGATTGCGAAAAATAATAGTACATAATTCTTAGTAACATGAAAATATTTTTATTGTTTCTTGCTAAGAACTAACCAAATATATTTATTGCCTTAGTATTATTTAAGTTTTAAAAAACTGTGAAGTGGTTATATAAGTGATATTATTTAATCTTTGTTCATGTATAAAGAATTGTAATTAGTGAATATTTTTATTTAAAGAAATAAAACTGCTGTAAAATAATTTTGTTTCAATTAATATTGCTCTGGTTACATTTTATATATTTCTCTTTACAGTAAAGATCTTTCTTGAAGAAGCAAGGAAAGATTTTGAAGAAAAATGGAATAATCCTAGTAAAGTGAGTTTGAGTTTTGCCCCTTAATGTCTTCATAATTATTGGAGTATCTACAGTTTTATGCAATTCTTTTTGTATTTTTTTTGTGGCAACATCATTTTTAAGTAAATGGTTGCAAAATCATTCATTTATATTTGCTATAAAATGAAGTTGCATTTTAAAGTTGTATCAAGCCAAGAAAGTATGTAAATTGTTTGTTTGATTAGAATAATTAAAGGTTAAAGCAATTGCTATAACATATCCATTGAATTTATTCATTTAAATAATCCTAATTGGTTTGGCTAGTATATATTTTCTTGAGTTGTGATATTATTAATAATTGTTCATGCCCCTACTTAAAATGGAGGTTACACATGTTTGCTGTCTTTTGTATTTTTGAAGTTAATATTTCCAGGCTTGACTTCAGGCAAGAGGTTTTGGGATATTGATCTCTCTCTTTTATTAATCATATTTCATTGAGAGAATTTGATTTTGATGTTTCCTGTAGTAAATTCGGTGTATTCCAAAATGAGGGAACTCCTATAACTGGAAATGTAAATGCAATCTCAATTGCAAATCCATTATATTTAAAATTATAGGGATAATCTTGAATGATCTGAGCATTTGTTTCTTGTATTTGTTTAGCTAGGCCATAATAAAATTTACCAAATACCTAAAATGTATAAGAAAATATGCAAGAGACTTTTCTTGTGTTCATAGAAAGTTTTATATGTATTACATTAATAAAACGGAATAATGTTATAATTGTGTGCCCATGGAAATAATCCTTTTTATAATTAATTACATTAAATCTACTTGTAAATAGAAAAACCATTTTCCTGCCATAAAGACTACGGTATTCGCATGTAGAATAAGAATGAATTATTTACTGGTTGTGAAAATTGCATTCTTATGTATACATTTCTTTTATTTCTTTTTAAATATATCAAAAACAGTAGATCTAAGTTAATTAACAGGTTAACTAATGGTTCTTACCTTCTTAAGAAACTTTCTGGATAAGATAAGCATGTGCTGTGTATATATATTATAATGAATAATATTATTTATGGTGACTACTATTTAATTGTATTTGAATGGAAGTAATTTTTAAAAAAATTTCACTATACCTTTATTTACATAGGTAAGTCATGCTTTAAAATACATTCATTTTAATATGTGAATTTAAGTTGTATTAAGATTTTCATTTAGGTAAGTGAAAACATTTTCTTCGCCTACTTTTACAATGAAATTTTCAGGTCCTTTTATCAGTGGTTTTAGGTTTGTATTTTTTAGTGAGTTATTTTGGTTCTTTATCCTTTGTGTTTTTGTTATAATTCATGGAAGCAATTTTTATGTATAATTTTTATTATTAACTCCACTATTGTTCATTTATTTATACATTGCAGGTTTGATATTTTTTTTTTCATATTTTTTTTCTTTGTAATAAAATAATATTTGTCCTGAATAGCACTGCAGCTATTCACTTTTTCATGGCATGTTAAACTTTTGTTTTATTTCAGAATACAGCCTCTCTAGATGATTTCGATCGGATCAAAACGTTAGGAACTGGATCATTTGGACGTGTAATGCTTGTCCAACACAAAACTGCAAAAGAATACTATGCTATGAAAATCCTTGATAAGCAAAAAGTTTGTACCTTCACTTCTATTAAATTGTTAATTTTTTAGCTATACGTTACTGTTTCTTTTTCATTGTTATATATATCTTTGCATATGGCATGAAGTTTATGTTGCTGTAATGGAAGAACAGCTTATCATTTTGATTACATTGGGAATTAATATTTTTTGATAATTAGATTCTTTGATTACAGAAGACGGTTTCATTACAGGGTATTAATATTTTGATCTTGATCACTTGTATGACTGAAAATTGAATACATAGAATATTTATAATTGGATATAACTAGAAAGACCTAGAAATTTTTTTTATTCTACTAATTGATTGTTATATCAGTTTCTAACTTCTTTATAATGCAAAGAAACTAGCCCATAGCATTACTATTTACTGATATTTACTGTTATATAATATAGTGAAAAAAATATTAAGTTTCTGCTGAAAGCTATTTGCGAATAAACCACTTTAAAAGCAGAAAAATATAGCTTCTTTTCATTGATTAACCGCTTCTGTTAAGGAAGAAAGAATTTCTCAATAGACTTTCAGATATCTAGACACGCAGTTTGCATGCCATTGTGTTTGTATGGGCGCATTCTATAGAGGAAAAATCTGTTAGATCATTAATTAGTTAACAAAGTGCATTTAATAATTCTATTTTCTCCCAGCTTTATAAGGATTGTTTAAGTTTCAAAACGAAGGAACGAAAGGCAGCATTTTCCAAGTTGGTTGTATAAATCACTGAATACTCAAAAATCCATTCAATTTTATGATTATGCTTCTTTTAAACTGTGAATTAAATGGAACGGAATTTAAACTGATATGAATAATGTAAATTTTTAATAGTATTTTACTAATTTTTTCAATTGTTCTGTGCTTTCTTAAATCTTGTTACATGAAGTAATAGTAGATAATGATCTATTTATTCTTGATCGATAAAATTAGAATTATTTTAGACGAAATTAGAATTTATTTATTCAATTTTTTAATGAGTGTTACTTCTAGAGCATTTTTGTGTAGTTATTAGGGAGAGAATAGGTGTAAAATGATAATAAGATTCATCAAGAAAATTTAGCAATTCAATGTTGTTTATTTAAAAGTAATTTTTCAGTAATTCCCCTTTTAAAATTTTTGAGAATAATGGACAAAATTTTTTGAATCTTCAAAATATTGTATAAATCCCAACCACAGATTCAGTTAT
>JAOUZG010043946.1:664031-722447 GCA_026289955.1 Argiope argentata | reverse complement strand
ATATATATATATATATATATATATATATATATATATAATATCAATTAAAAGATTTGTACTGTGGGAAAACTGGAATCAAAGTTAAAATGAAATATTAGTATAAGGTTTTTTAGAAGCATAGAGAGAAAATGAAAATTCCAGTTAAATTGAGATTTTGGACAGCAATTTCAATCTTTTAATATATTTCTAAATCCTTTTAAAAAGCGTTTTTCATTTAATATTTTGACTATATTAGAATTATATTTTACATCAGTTAGCAAACGGTAGTTCAGAACTAACATGGACATGAAGCTTTATTGCATTGGAATAGTCATACATGTTGCAGATACTTTTTGAGGTTGAAATGGGCTGTTGACAATCAGGGTTCAAGTTGTAATAATAAATAATAGCAATGCAGTTTGTATCAATTTTTAGTTTTGTTATTTTTGCTCCAAAATGTTTTAGAAAAATTCCAGTGTTTTTTCTTGTAAATTTAGTATATTTCGAATGAATAGTACTATTTGAAATTTAATATAATTGAAGCATTTTTCCTAAATTTGGTGAATTTCTTTTCAGTTTTTAATTTTAATATTTATTATTAATTTTTGTTTTATTTTATTTAATTTTTTTATTGTATTTGATTAAAACTTATTGAAGTCGTGTAGTTTTTTCACATCATGTGATTGTCCTTATTTTAAGTATTACCAGTGATAGTGTAAATAAATGCTGAAGTAAGAATATTTTTTCCTTGAAATTGTCATTGACAATATTTAACTGTGTTTCTCTAGCTTGGGATAGTCTTTAATTGTTTTTAAATAACACTGCAAGTCAGTTTCTTGTCTATCATGTGTAATTTTGTGCTGTCTTATGCGGCAATGTTTGGATTTTTTTTTTGGGTTTATTTGTTTAATAGTATTCTGAAATACTTTCTCTGATAGATAAAGCTAAAAAAATTTGTTTTTCTATTTTACAATATAGGTATGAAAACAACAGTTAATGTTTTCATTGTTAGAGTTTGTACACTTCCGTTAAAAAATATGCACTTAACTTCAATTATTAATAGAATTTTTGAATTTATTTATCGATTTTAGCTCTCTTCTCCCTTCAAGAAAAGTGGATATAAATTTCATACTAAACTGTAATTGAATTTATTTATTTATTTATTTGTTTGCATCAATGTGCATGTCAACTGATCTGATTTAATGTTTATTTCATGTTTGCATTGAAGAAAACTGAGTTTAATATTTTAGGTAGTGAAACTAAAGCAAGTTGAGCACACATTGAATGAAAAGAAAATTTTGCAAGCTGTCAGCTTCCCTTTTCTTGTGAAATTAGAGTTTCATTTTAAGGTAAGCTCCCTAAAATTAAAAATTTGCATGAAATTATTTAGGTAAAGGCATTTTATCTAATTTGAACATGTATTATTTATTTTCTTTTATTATAATTTACTTAAAAGTTCATATTTTTCTTTAAAATTTACATTTTAAAGCTATGAATCATGTTTTGAAAAATCGTCTATGTACTAATGTTTATATAATCCCTCAATGGTGTTAGTGAAAATGTGTTAAAATCAACTTAAAAATCAGCAGCTATGCTGACATTTGATGTCTTTATTTAGAGTTCCCCTGTCATGAAATGTAACAAACTTCATTACCTTTTATGTGTTTATTACATATATTCTAGTAATCTCTAAAGGTTTAAATTCTCTCAAAAATGCATTTATAAATTATTTCATATTTATCTTGAAATCATGTTTTGAGAGCATATTAATTATTGTTATTATTATTACTTTTAAGAAAAAGAAGAAGTTCGTGACTTGTAAACGAGTTAAAATTGCATGGAAATGGAACAAAGAGTGGATATAAAAAGATTTATATTTATTGTTTGATTTATAGTGTAATCAATTTGCCTTTTTTTTTTTAAGTTTCTGATTAAAAATTTGTTTTTATCTTTTTTTGTAAAAAGTACTTTGCTATGGAGAATGTTGTCAGATTCATAAATTTACAAAATGTGTTGATTCCTTAAGCATTTGTTTAAAGAAATTACCTTTAGAATTATGAATTGTGCGCAGCTCAAAATTTCAAACAACTATTTTGATTTTGTAGATCTTAAAAGTAATTCTAATTTATTTTTTTTTGGGGGGGGGGGTAGATATCTGTTAATTTTTTAACAGTTGACAACTTTGTGAGAGTAACAATGTGTCTGTGAATTCCTTTGATGAATCTCTTTAAGGAAGAAAATACAAAATCATTTTAACTGTATTGATTTTTTTTTAAATTGGGAAAGAGCAAAAATATTGTAGAAGTGAAAATAATTTTATTATAATTCAGACTAAATAAAAGTAAATGAACCTTGGAGTTATGGTCATTTTTAGATAAATACCTTATTACTGATTTGTCTGGTTTTAAGTCTAATGTAATCACCAACTCATTCGTTTATTTTTTCAAAATTCATGTATATATAAAAATATGAATGAATTTTTAATTAATAGACAGAAGTATTTGATTAAAAGTCTTATCTGAAAGATGGAAGTTTGTAGACATTAGAAATATGACTGACATCTTGCCATTTGACTATAAATTTGAATTAGATTTCATTCTGTTTCAATTTTCAGGATAGTTCAAATTTGTATATGGTTCTTGAGTATGTCCCTGGTGGTGAAATGTTTTCACACCTTAGGAGAATGGGTCGTTTCACGTAAGTTTCTGGATGAGATTTTAACTGATATACATAATTTATCTTTCTTTTGCAGGACTTTTCTAACTTATATATGGTATTAGAGTATGTGCCAGGTGGTGAAATGTTTTCTCATCTGCGGAAAAGTGGAAGGTTTAGGTAAGGTGTATGCCATTTATGGGATTGGACGCATGCACCTTTCTCCCTCCTTATAGATTTTTCTCTATCGTAAATGTTTGATATAAACCCTCAGTTACAAATAATTTCTTATGTTTTTCAAGCTTTTGAATGGCATTTTTTTCTTGTATGCTGGGTTTGTTTTATTGCATGCAACATTTTCCTGGGGAATGTTTAGACGAGAAGGGCAGTATTTATGAAAATGTAATGATTTATTTTATCAATATATTTTTTGATACTCTTATTTCTATCATTTGAAATAATTTTACTTGAAAATTAATTTATTATTTGTAAACCTTTTTAAATCTATATAGAAATTTTCTTTGTGTATATTAAATTTACTTTTGTATATATTGAAATCATTTTTGCTGTGATAGAAATTTAATAAAGATTCTTTAGAAAAACGGCTAATTACATTAAAATATTAGTGTCTGAACCATTTTTATATATTTTCTCTTTTCATTTGTTTAATTATCTATTTTAAAATGGAATTTAAAAGACATGTGCAGTCTTATTTTTATTTTGGCTGTAGTGGGGTTCGAAATTTCCTTCATTATTGCTGAAATAGAATATCTTGATTTGTTAAAGATTTGTTAAACATACTGTTCCAATTGTATCATTTTTCTGCCTCAGATTCTCTGTCCCTTTTCTTCTATTATGTATTTATTTTATTTTGTTTATTTATTTATTTTGCTTTTGAAAATTTTGTGATAAGTAGAATAGTTGTAAATGTCTCGCTTTGTATTTAGATGTAGAAATGGTGTGGGAAACAAATGTGGACTGAAAATCACAATTCTCAATTTTTAAAATTATTAGAATAAAAGTATTGAAATATACTTCAAACTTTAAGATCCTGTTTAAATTAAATTACCTAATTTGTGAATAAAATTTTTATTCTATTCTGACGAAGACGAACAATAGAAAAATATTTTAAAACTTAAGTATCTTCCGTTTGTTTTTATTGAATGATTTAGATTACTTTCTGTTTATGTAGGATAGGTTCACATTAAAGTTTTCTTTTGCATTGAAGGTAGTTTTGTGTACGAACTTATAAACTGAGGGTTTATGTTATAAAATTTAAATAATTGAATTCCTGCATGATATTACAGTCAATGAAATTGCATGTTATGAATTCTTTAGGGTTTCTTTTTAAATGTGCTCCTATTTTCCTTACCTTATTCTGGAATGCATGTTAGCCTTTTTTTTGGACTATTAATGTGTTATTTTTTAATTGTGAAAGAGAAAATTAAGTCTTTATATTTAATTGCTAATAACCATGCTTTGGTTATTAGTTATCAGGCTCAGAGTAATTTAATTTAAGAATGCATGAGAATTTCTGAAGTTATAAATTTTTTAAGCAATTGTATTTTTCTGTATGTTTATTTTACCAATACGAATGAATTTTTATTTACCAACATTTGATTAATTCAGACAACCATATGAATAAAATTAATAAAACTGTTTTAGTAGAGAACAAACAAATATTTTTGAAGGATGGTAATTATCATTTACAGAGAAACTAACAATTAACGATAAGAAATATAAAGTATTAACAATCATTCTCTTTTTGGAGTATATAGATTTGTGAGGAAAAGTGCTTTATTAACTTTAGCAATTCTTATTTATTTACATTGCCAACGAAATTTTGGTTTAGTTCTAAAGCAAAAGAATAAATAAATTATGTTTGTTCTTTTTTCAAGACAGTTTCAATAAAAATATTGCATTCTTTTATTTCACTAACAATAGTGGATGACAATTTTTAGAATCTAAATTAATCGTTGTATTTACTGACACCTGTTAATCCATTGGGTGGGCATAAATTTATTAAATATTCTTAGTTTTATCTTAGGTTGTTCCTTTTAGTAGCATACTTTTTTATCATTGTTAGGGATATTGCTTTGAAAAGAGCGTAACTGCATTTGAGCTATTACCACTTAATTATAGGGCAAATGCAGACCATATGTTCATTTAAATTCACATTTTTAACTGAATAAACAATTTAGTAGTTTACTTTATTAGTGTTGTCAAGATTTAACTTTTTTTATTCATTTATTATGATTCATGACATCATCATCATCCAGAATTGTACACAATATATTTTTACAGCTGATGTAATGACAAAGTGAATGTGTGGAAATAAATAAAACCTCACCAATTATTTTGGATGATGTATTAACATTTTTCTTAAATCTTTTCATTTATAGAATTCATAATTTTTACAAATTTATTAGCTTGACAATTCTTTTAATAATAATAATTTTTAATTGTCCAGTCTGGGACCTAATAGCTTTAGGTTATTTGCTCAGTTTAAAGCTCGATTATATAACTTCGAAATGAAATAGGAAGCAAGAGAATTAAGTCAAGTAGTTACCAGTTATGTTTTTTTTCTTAGTAAACAATGTGTTTCATTCTATTAATTCATCATTATTTTAAAGATTGCTTTTACATCTTTCCATGTTGTGATTTTACTTTCATATTATAAATGATTATTTTAAAAAGTGATTAATTTTGGGTTCTTGAAGATGACAAGTTATGAAATATATTTCTTGCTATATGAAAATCGCTGTTTTTATTAAAAATTAATTTTTATTTAATAATCTTGAATCAAATTTAGGATAAATGATAAACCTTTACTATGATAAAAAAAATGGCCATGGTTCTGTTTAACATTATAAAATTCAAAACATTAAAAAATATTTTATGATCTTTGAATTGATGATTTGGTTGAAACAGTGTATTTCAGTTTCTTTCCATAGCCTTTTCTAGCACACGAATTCGATTTTTATATTAATGGTTGAATTCTGGGAATATGGATGGAACTTCTCGAAACTACTCGGTACTGTGAGAATTCTATCAGCATGTGATATTGCTTCGTTGCATTGCAAAAGGATCTCAATTACAACCTTTCAACGACTGAGCTGATGAAGCAGACTTTGTTTGCTACATGGCATGAAAATATTTAATCGATATTGGTTAGAGCCAAGAAGAAACAAGATGGATGTCGGATAGTGTATAGGATTTGTGGAGAGAGAGTCAGTTTTGATTGATTTTGTTTAAGAAAAACCAACTTTTGTGAGTTCTATTGATTATAAAATTTATGGAAAGCTACGTCTTTATAAAATTTTGAAGGAAAAAATATTTTCATTTACTATTACAGCCTTCATTATTAATATTATTAGTTATATTATAAAACACTTATAATAACAGTTATGATTATGGATATATTTTCTTATATCCATATTCATAACTGTATCTTTACGTTCATATTCTTTGGAAGCAATGAATACGATTTAGTATGAATTAAAATTCTGTAATGTAAACGTTGAATGCGACTTAGCCATTAAAATGAAGAAATTGGAATATCTCAAAATACAATCCCTAAATACAAATACAAATCACTTAAATACTTGAGTCATATTCTGAAAATCAGTTTTAAAAGTTTTTTTCTTCTTTCTAATTACTTGATTTCGGATGACCCATGTCGTTGTCTTTTAATCTAAGTTTTCAGTTGTTGTTATTGAATACTTTTCCAAAGGTCACATAATTTGTTGATATTCATTGCAAGCAATCAATGTTTGTTCCTGGAAAATGTATGTTATAAAATTGCAGTATATGAGCGTAAGAAAGTTTGCTAAATTTATGTGAAGCATTTATTTTAATTGATTAAAATAATATTGATATTGTTAGATATACACTAAAGTTGGAAGCTGAAATAATTAGTTAACCCCTAAAGTTTTTGTAAAATATGTGTAAATACAAATTGTACATTGGAAAAAAATTTTCCCCTAAATAATGAGTTGTTGGATGTTTCTTTGCTCAAAACTATGGAAAAAAAGTGTAAGGACTTACTCAACATTTTTTTTTTTTGTCGTTAGATATACATAGCAGTTATAGAATGCAGATGTAGCAAATGAAGTTGAAAGATAATACCCTCTTTTTGTATGAAAGAATCAGCCACTGCTGAATATATTTGTTTATTAATATAAATGTCTCTCAATATTTTTTAGTTGATATGAAATTATATCATACTTATGTCATTCAAACTTGAATTTTTAAAATCAGTTTAATAGTTTCTATTAGTTTGAATTTAAATTTTGGCCGAGTATCTTTAAATTGCAAAATACTTTGAAGTTTTAGATTTTGGTTTAAATATGAAAATTGTTTTTAGTGGAATAGACACTTTGTGAAAGTTTGCATAAAATTCCTTATTAACCTAGCGTTAACTACATCCTTGATTTCATTTAAATTTATAATTGCATATTATTTACTTTTTGTCTACTATTTAAAGTTTTATATGTTTAGAAGTTTTGCTTTAAGCACCTTTTCCTAAAATAAATTGTAATTATACAGTCATGGGAAATGAAAATTTTATAATAATAGAATTGTTTTTAAAGAAGAGAACATATTCTATTTAATTATTAAATTATACTTTTATGAACTTTGTTAGCAATTTGCAGAATATAACTCATACTTCATGCCAGTTAAAAAATAATTGGAAAATGGATATCCCTTTACTTTTCTTTCTGCAAATAGTTGTTTTATTATGAAATTTTCTTAAGGTGAAGGTCTGTCGCTTTCTGATTTTGACACAAAGAGTGTTTAATTCTAATTTGAGCAACTTTGAATATTTCTTAGTGAGCCTCATTCAAGGTTTTATGCAGCACAAATAGTCCTTGCATTTGAGTATTTGCATAGTTTGGATCTGATATACAGAGATTTGAAGCCTGAAAATTTGTTGATAGACCAGCAAGGCTACATTAAAGTAAGTTACTTTGTTTCGTGATTAATTAAATTGATATCTTTCATTATTTCTTTATATTTAATCTTTCTTGAGAAGCTACTTGTGTAAAAAAAATGAAAATGAGTTAAGAGTGCTTTGACTTATATTGAACATATGAAGTTGAAAGTTTTAGAATTTTATGCCATATATCTCTGAAAAATGTTACATGATCATCACTATAAAAATTTATCAGATATTTTACTAAACTGAATTACATTTTACTTGAGTTGTTAAACATATCTGTTGGGGGGGGACTGTGAGATCTATCTCAATTTGAAGGAATTATTTCCTTTTCGGCAAAACTTATTACACTTTTTACACTTGTAGCATCATTGCAGATGAGACAATTTTTTTAAAACAAAATTTTGTTAAGATCTCAATGTTGGTGAAACAATGAAGGTGAACATAAGAAAACAATGAAGTTATTTAAAAAAAATTAAGTTGAATATTCCAGATTTTTAAATACACAATTGTGTAAAATGGGATGGAAGGAAATTGTGAGAATATTTAAGAGCTATATTGGTTGAAATTCTTAAATCTTTTTCAAAAAAGATTATCTACTGTTTTAAATATTCAGTGATATTGTAAAAGATGGCATTATTAATTATCAGAAATATATTGTTAAAGGGTTTTTTTTTTGTGTGTATTATTTTGGAAAATGAAAAAATCAAGTAGATCTTCATTTTAAAATTTTTTTATTTAATTTATACTTACATTAAATTAAGGTGCATTAAAATTTTATAGAAAACATGTTTCAGAGTGTTATGTTTTACCTTCAAATATTCATTCATTTTAATTCAGTTAATTTTTCTTAAGTTTTTTGGGAGATAATTTACTTTTTTTAAAAAGAAGTAATAGCTTTTTACAAAAAGAAATCATTTTGAATGTCTAATTTCTTATTTACATCATAAATAGTTGATACCTCTTCATACATTATCTTCTTTATTTGCTATCCTTGTGAAATAGCATAATCTCTTGAAATAATTTTCTTATTATAAATTATATATTTTAGGTAATGAATCGCTAATGACTATTTAAGTAAAATGTAGCTTTATGTGATCAGTGCAAAATGTGTTAAAATATATGATATTTAGTCTTTTCAGCAGTATATTTTATTGATATAATATTTGCTGCATTATTGCATCATGTACAGCATTGAGAATTATGAATGTAATATTTGAGAAGCTCAAAAGGAAATCTCATGTACTATCTATTGTTTCATTCTGTAAATGTTTGTATAAAAATAAGAACTAATTTACGATATTTGACTTTACATCTTACATATTGCTGCTTTGTTAGAAAGTTGATGGGAAATTGTTCATTTATCATTTGTCTCGGTAATTATTTAATCTATTTTTCTTTTATTCAGGTGACTGATTTTGGATTTGCTAAACGAGTAAAAGGTAGAACATGGACCTTATGCGGAACACCAGAGTATCTTGCTCCTGAGATTATTCTCAGCAAGGTGAAGTATATGCTACATTGTGTTCTTTAGATGATATTTTGTTTGAAGTAGTCTAGTTTCTTCAGCCCTTATATTCATTTTACATCGTAAATAATAATAATAATAATCTTCATACTATTTTCTATCAGTTTTCTGTATTTAATTCAATAACATCTGCTTTGTTGTGCCGTTATTCTTCATTGAAAAGTATATAAAACATTCAGTATCTCTCTGAATTCTATGTAACTTTTGTATTGAATTGAAACATCTGTAGATGATTTTTATTGATTTATTATTTATAAATGCAAAATTACAATACTTATATGATATATCCTAAATACAGTTAAGTAGTTAATTGCTATAGTAAAGATATTTGAAAATTTAAATACATAGTTTAAATATGATTTCACTCTAGGTTACAAGTATTTTGGATAAGTTTTGAAACAGTGATTTTAAATTCGTCTTTCAGGGATATAACAAAGCTGTTGACTGGTGGGCTCTAGGTGTTCTTGTTTATGAAATGGCAGCTGGCTATCCTCCTTTCTTTGCTGACCAACCCATACAAATTTACGAAAAAATCGTATCTGGAAAGGTAGGAGCTTTAGAACTTAACTCCCTTTTATTTTCTTCTGTAATTATGCTTTAAAAGGCATTGCTTCTGTATTTTTTTTATTTATAAGTATATTTAGTTCCTTTAATGGTTAAATATTATAGAATTTGTTTTCACCCCATTTCTTTTAGGTTCGTTTCCCATCACACTTTACATCAGACTTGAAAGATCTATTGAAAAATTTGCTGCAAGTGGATTTGACCAAGCGATATGGGAATCTGAAGAATGGCGTGAATGATATCAAAAATCATAAATGGTTTGCAACTACTGATTGGATCACAATATTTCAGAAGAAGGTAAACTAGAGTATTTATATATGTTGTTCAGATATTAATACTTTTGTTTTTCATTTTCCATCTTCATAATGTTTCCCAAAAGTAAATATTTTTACTTTTATTTCTTTTCCCCCATTTTACGATAATTATTTACGTAGCTTAAAAAATTTTCTTGTAATAATATTTGAAATTAGCAGCTTTTTATTAGTTTTCAAAGTGAGTGATTCTATATTGTTCATTTCTTTTATGCATTAATTTTAATACGAATAAAATAAATAGAAAATAAAAAAATAGGATTGTTGGATCACCAGAGCATTAATTTTCACTCTCTATTCCAACAAAATAATAATTACTATTCCAAAGTGAAATTTTTGAATTAATTCACTTGTGGTTGTAAAATGAAAGACGTAAGTATTTAAAAAATTAATTAAAAAAATTCTGCTATTTGAGAAGAGGAAAGTCTTTATATGGGAGCAAAGGGGAATATAGAAGAAAGGCGTTATTTCTTTCCTGGAAATAAACTAACAACTCAATTATCTTGCTGTAGTATTATTGTAATTATTGTATTCTCTCTTAGGTAATATAATAAATTCAAGTAGCTGTGCTTTAAATTATTTTAATAAACAAGTTTCATTACTTGTCGATTACTGTCTTCACGTTTCTTAAATGCGATATGCGTTGAGATACCATGCTATTTTTTAAACCCACGGTGGTTGTAATTCTTCGTCCGTTTATTATTATTATCATCATCATCATCATCAAATGCAGGGTGTACAAAAAATGTTTCTAGTATGCTAAAGATAAATATCCAGTATTTTTTATTTTCAAAGGTATAAAATATATTAAAGATAGAAGCAATAACTAACTATAAAATAAGTAGATATCATTGGTTAATTTGGATGTTCGGATGGAGAGGCAAATACCAATATGATATTTTGCAATGTAAGTCTCCAAAACTCATTGTTATATTGATTATTTTGTGCCATAAAGTTAAGCTTATGCCTAAAAGTATTTCAGAGTAGAATGTTTTAATTGAATATATATCTATGATTTTTTTGAAAGTGTGTTTATGTTTTTGTGTTATAATCCAATGTGTATTGCGATCAAATGTGTGTGGGGGAGGTAATTTTTCAAGCAGCCTAGAATATCGGGAGTGAATTCAGCTGTTTTATTATCTCCCCTTCTTTAATTTATTTTATTGTGTTTGGCAACTTCCTACCACATTGTTTTATTAAAATGATTTGGATTTGTTAAATAATTATATAAAATTGGAAAGCTTGAAGTGTTTGTGTTTAATTACACAGCTCAAATTTGGTTGCCTTTTGAAATGTCTTGCAATATTTCTTGGTATGCATTAGAAATATTTATTAAGATTGTTTAGTATATTTTTTGCTGTAATTTTGTTTTAAGATGCAAGTTCTTGGTATCAATTTAATGTCAGTTCATATTCAATATTTTTAATTTTAATATTGCTGCATTATGTATAATATATTTTTATAGTCTATTGATAGATTAACTAATGATAACAAGTATACCTTTTATTCTAAAACTTATTAGTAGAATAAAACCAGATTAATATCCTATTTCATTTAAAAGTAATTTTGGTGTTCATTCAATTAATTTATCTGTTCCACCCATTTGATGATCTAAATGGGAAAATGTTTGAAATGTCTGTATATACTTGATATAAAACTACAATTTTTCAATAATGTATATTACATTTTATCAAACTCATTGTCATAAATAAGTTTTCTAACATTGATATATTCAGTTTTATTTTTCTTCTTAATTGAAGAATATGTAGCTTTTCTTCTTTTTTTTTAATGTGTAAGATACAATCTGGTAACAAAATTGATCTTGGATGACATAAAGGAACCCCGTTTAAATATTTTCTGGCTTCATGTTTTTTTGGGGGGGGTCTTGTTAATTTATACATTAAATATTACTGTAAGTGCATGTATGGCAAAAATTTAAGGGTAATGACTGGGTTATATGATGTTACTTATTTACCTTCATATGGCACTTAGCTTGCTCTCTGCTTCAGCTGAAATGTGAAGAAATTGATCTCTAATTATATTACAGTGAAGTGTTTACTTATGCTTCAGTATTTGAAACATAACATTAAAGGTTTTCCTTTTTAAAATGTTGAAAATAAAATAAATGCAATAAAAACTGATTTTTATAATTGATTAAATTCTTGATCCATTCTTTAGTTAATCAATTTTTCATTCCATTTAAGGTGTGTCAAATGTTCTTATATTAGTACGATATTCCAAAAATGATTTCTTTTTCTCTTTGTGTGTGTGTGTCCTTCCCTTCCTCTCTTCTTTTATTATTTTCAACAGACATTGTGGACTTTTAATTAGAGGATGGCTTATCAGTTTTCATCTGTCTATTCAAATGTGAGACATTATTTGACGTAATTATAATAAATGATAATATTAATTTTCTGTGTAAAATTAATTTTTATTAATTTGCATGATAAAACGATATACACAGATAGAAAAATGTTAATTGTCTATTAACTATATTATTAATTTTTAAAGTCATGTGCTTTTAAACCTTCCAGGGTTGTTTTGTAATCTGAAATGGTATAATAATTAAACTCAGTTATTCCCTTTTTATAATGCTTTTTTAGTTTTTCTAACCTGGATTTACTTTCTAAAGCTTGTTTTCTTATGGTGATGGTATACACTTTTTTTTTTAATTTTAAATAAAACTATCTATTAAAAGCATGTATTAGTATAAAATGCTTGTATAATTTTTCTTTATCAGTACATTTATGCATGGTTTAAAATTCATCTATCTTATTTTAATGCATGTATTTTTTCTTTTATTATTCTTATGATTTTTATTTATCTTTTTTTATGTTTTATTATTTGCATGCATTTCTTTCCTTTGCATGGCTGTTTAGATGAAAGCCCCTCTAATACCTAAACTAACATCAAAAGGAGATACTCGCCAATTTGATAACTATCCAGAAGACAAAAACACTTTCAGACGAACTCTTACCGATCATTTTGCGAATGAATTTCAAGGCTTCTAGAGCAGCTTAGATTCTTCTGTGGCTAAGAGGTCAATAATTTTTATCTATTGAAGTTTTTAAGTCAAAAATTTTATTTTAAAACTAGATTGGAATTCAAAAATTTTGTTATTTCTCTATTTATGTGTATATACTGAACTCATGTATAACTAGGCCTAAGTTGTGAATAAATTGTTTTAATTACATTATGAAATTTTTTTTGTTGATCTGATTTGCCTTGTATTTCCATATTGTTGGAGGTTTACAAAATAGCTATTAGTTATTCATTCTAATAGCTTCAGTTCATGGTATATATGTGTTTATTAATAATAAAGACTACATCACCTTGATCATCTTGTTTGAATGATTTTCAGTAACTCCAGTGACAAATTATGTTGCATTACAGTGTAAATAAATAACTGTTCTTTGAAATGAATATGATTTAGTGTGTGAAAGTGGTTTATAATCATCTTATCATCCGATTTCATTTATTTTATACTTTATGAAAGTTGGTAAAGAAATCATGAATAAAAACCATCTTAGCATACTTTTATAGCTGCTATATGGAGTATAGTCTTAGAAAATTTGGTGAAACATCTGAAAAATTATATTGAACTAATTTACATTTCTTGCAAAAGAATAAATTTCTTCTATCATTCAAATGGTCTTTGTAGATTTTAAAGGAAAAATTAATGTTAAGTAAACAATCGGATAATCCCAAACCATAAATAAAATAGCATTTTAAAATTTTTTTGGAAAGGAAATTGGTTTTAAATTATTCATATAATACTATTTAATAAAAAGAAAAAAATACTAAATAATATGAACACATTAAAAATGCTTGTGAAAAATTTTATCCATAAGCCTTCCCATAAGAGCAGTGAACAGTAGAATCGTGATATGCAAGAAATATCGCTTGCAAACTTAAAGTTGTTGTTTTTTTAAAGTTTGTGAAATCTTGAATTCTCTTGTGGTGTGTACAGCTTTTTATTCCATTATTTTTTTATGATATTCTTGTGTATCAAAAGCCACTTCATAATTTTGTAAATATATATTTAGTGTAAGGTAGAAAACTTGATGCTGTTCCTTCTGGCGAAAAATTCTTTATACACAAGGAATAAAAGAACAATGAATAATTAGAACATGGAGTGTTAATATAGCATACGATTGCTAGCAAAATCATTGTGACAGCAAAGCTATGGATTATGTCTGATTTACCATATGGAGATCCTTCCCCACTCACAGAGATAGAACTACTTTTGTCAGCAAAGGAATGATTATTGTGCATAAATATTACCTTTTGGTGTTTAAAAACTCGTCAGTGTCTGGACAACATGGTACACTACACTTCAACGTAATGCTGACTCTGGCTTTTTGAATAAATATTTAATCAATATGGCTGCTTGAAAGAATCATTTGAATATTAGTTCAGGAAGTGATCTCATAGTTACATTCTGATAGGTATTTGCCAGAGTATAATTTTCTACATCTAACATTTATTTTTTCTTTATTTTTTATAATCCGTTTCGTTTCCTCAACGATGCTTTTAGTGCTCGTACGCCGCGTTTCTGACTCGTGTTTCGACGTTATTATTGCATGGTATTGAATTCCTAGCCACTTTCTAATTATGAAACAATTATTAATCAACCTGAATATAAGAAAACTACTCTAAAGAAATTTCTTTGTCATCCTTTAATAGTTCTTTAAGCATCTAATTTCTTAACTTCTATTAATATAATTTTAGTGAATTTAATGTATTTTGAATGAAAAAAAAATAAAATTTGCTTATATTCAAACCCACAAGAATTGAGCTATTGGATGTGGATTTGCATACAAAGAATAATTGAAAGTTCTAAAAATACAAAATTGAATTTATTACTGTATAATGATCGTGTATTAAGGATTCTTCTTTTGTACTAAAAGTATTATTTCTTTTCTGAAAAGAAGATAGATTTCTTTAATGCTTGTAAAATAGTTCAAATATTTTTTTCAAATTTTAAGTCTTGACTGAAATTAAAATATAAAATACTTAATTTAAAAGCGATTTCTTTGTGCGACCATTTGCTACATTAATCTCATTCATTTAGTTTTTTTTAAACTAAACTTTGAAAATTTCCATATTCCTCAGTAATTGTTTAATCAAAAAATAGATAGTATTTTTTCTTTCTACCGTAGTTAACCCTTTAAGCGTGCTTGACGAACTCATCTCGTCATCGGAGTGTTACGTCGTACCCGTGTTTGACGAGTCCTACTCGCAATACAATTTTAAAGTCGAAAACTCGAAAACATAAGGATATGACGAGATATTTTCGTCAAACACGTTGAAATGCGGACTTTAAAATTGGATGACGAGTAGGACTCGTCAAACACGGGTACGACGTAACACTCCGATGACGAGGTGAGTTCGTCAAGCACGCTTAAAGGGTTAAAGGAATATATATATCATTGCTGTAAATTAAAAGGATAATTGCTCTATATCATTTAAGGTAAGGACGATTGAAGTATGAAATAGATAATTTAGACATATAAAAGAGTTATTAGAATCTCCCTCCCCCCGAAATTTAGAAGTAGATGTAGTCTAGTTCAAAGAGAAAAAATTCCACAATTTTCAAAGTTATTTATCTTATTGTGTACCTATGAAAAATATAGATTGCATCAATTTATAAGCTTCCATTACTTTTTGGGTGTATATTCTTATTTTATCCTATAATACGAGATTATTTTATTTTCGATTCTTTTATGAAATTTTTTTCTTTAACAGCAGTAATCCAATATATATATAAATATTAATGTGTTTCAAAAATTTATACAGCTAAATCAATGACTAGTGAAACTAGTCAAGATAATCTGGAGTGACATTCGTCTAATGAGAATGTTAAGATTAATTAATAGTGTTATTAATTTACTAATTATTTTTTTACAAGAGGCGATAAATTCTTTTGATTCTGTGGATTATTCTCATTAGTATATATGTAAGTTTAAAAAAGGGGGTCAAATTTGATTAAAAATTACCCATAGCACTATTTCTCCGGTATATTAATTTGGGTGCCTTCAAGAAAATTAATTTTCTTTATTGAAATTTTGAGAGCTAGGGAAATGATTCTATATCTATTACAATATTTTTTTTTTGTTGGTCAATGACATTTATAAATACAGAACCAAAGTTTTTTTTAAAAAAATTTCTTATTAATTTTATATGTGTGATAGTAAACGTGCGTCTGTCAATCAAAACATTTAAAATTTGCGTTTTATATTACCAAGTAATAGTTTTATTAAAGATGTTTTGTTAATTTTTTATATTTCTTCGATGATCATATGCTTCTATAACTGAAACGTTCACAATTTAGGATAAAAGAACTGTTTGGATGAAAATATTTTATGTGTTAATGATGCCGTTTAAAGTTTTTTTAAAGAGCATTTTATGGTAACTTGAGTTATCTTTATTTGAAAGGCAAATAAAATTCCCATTGTATGCCACCAGAGATTTAAAAAAAAATTGATATTGATGATAACGTTTACAGAATATAAGAAATAATAATATGAAATATTCTCATATTTAATTTTTTGCTGCAGAACATTCATTAAAAGTTTATCTTAGCTTTGCATATGTCACATCTTAATATTTTTAATCACATAGATACTTTTTATAGGAAAATTACTTTAAACTTATTGGATGTCATGTTCTCATTTCAGTGATTCGTCTTTAAAACATATGCATTCTGTAATTTATTACACAAGGTTAGTTAAATACTTACATGCAATGGCCCTGATGAAAAAGAAAAATAATGTTGGATATTTTATCATTTATGTACTGGTTTAAGAACGTATTGAAAATCGCGAAAAATGAATACTACTCAATGTTATTATTTTAAGTTTCCTTTAATGTTGAAGTTTCTATTATTATGTATTGTCAAAAAGCACAAGATTTTAATAAAATCATTAACTTAGTTAACAATTTTCAATTGGTCGATTTTCTTTGAAATGCTATGTTAAAAGGAAATTTAATGGAAATTTCATATTTCCTCAAACATTAATTTTAGTTTGGCATTTTATATGAAGTTTCGATTATTGAGCCACCTTTAGCATCTAGAAAATTGCTAATTCTCTCTATTTTGGCAATATTAAGTATAGACCATATCTTTTCCTTTCTAGGTATTTCTATGTGTTTATATTCAGATCTTTTTTCGGAAATTGCAAATCATTTCGATTTTTATGATTATAAGTTACTTATATATATGTGTGGCTCTTAAAAGAAAAACTACTATTGAATATAATTGTATTGACTGAACCATTAAATGTTTCCATAGAGTTGCAGTGCTTCTACGATTATAAAGATTAATTGATGAGAGGGTTAGTGTAAGAATATGAAGTAATTAAGTAGATGGAATTAATGTTTGAAGTTAATATTTTTATTAATTCATTCTTTTAGCTATTGGAGATTAGTTTTAACAGCAGTATGAACTGCGACTGATGTAGTAGTGTTATTTAAAAGCACTAGTTATTGTTGATTATCTTTTCGGAGTATCCCTGTGAGTATGTATATTTCCATTGCTTTGAAACATTGTAGTCTAATGTAATCAGTGTATGTAATATCCTTTTTGTAAATTAAAACTTCAAATTTCTGGAAGACAATTATGCACAAAAGCTTTTTTTTTTTCCATTTCTAGGTGGAAGCTCCTTTCATTCCAAAATGCAAAGGACCAGGTGATACCAGCAACTTTGATGACTATGAAGAAGAGGCACTGCGCATATCATCAACGGAAAAATGTGCCAAGGAATTTGCTGACTTTTAGTGTTTGCATCAGTTCTATACTCCTAACTGTGGAGTCAACGTTGTAGCCCTTTTTAGCTGGGCATAAAATAAATTTAACTGGAAAGGGAAGAGCATTGTGTTGCCAATGATAGCTTGTAAAACAATGCACGGAAACAAAAATCATACATACCAAATCCCAAAAACCAATCTAATCTACCATCACTGTGCACAAGGAATTACAATATTTTGACATTTTGATGTTTTAAAATGTCAGTGACATTCTAAAGAGTATTAGCTTTCATAATTTTATCATGAAAGATTCTTTATTTTATGGTAATGCAAATGTTCCATGCTTATGATTTATATTGTATGGTTATTTTTAATACATGTCTTTGCTACAAGCTGATATTTGTTTTGACAGCTTAGTAACATCAGAAGTTGGAATACAAATATCAATTTTATGTTTTTATTTTCTTATTAAGCTGGTGTCATCTTTAAGATGTTAATAACTAAGCCGTTAAATGCAGAGCTACATTAATGTTTCTGTGTATAGTGTACAGCAATGTCATCGGATTTTAGGATACTAGACTATTAAAACTTAACGCTCCATCCGTGTGCCCAGTTGAGAAGACAGCTGTATACTTGTCTTGCCTGTTGCAACAAAACTAATGGCCAGAATTGAAAACTTTATTTTGTAGATTTAGAAGTTTTGTATTAAAAAGTATTGATATAAAACATTATGAAATCAAGAATAGTGGGGATTAGTATGTGACAATGCATAGTACTATTGTTCATTTTCCACGGATCTTTAGTGCGCGCGCTGGCACAGGAAATGGTTCTAATATTTTCCCATTGCTGAAAAGCACATTTCTTCATTAGCTGCTGTACATAGTTTTATGTTTCATGCCATAGCTGAAGTTTTAAAATCAAGAGTCTATGTTGATATGCCTTGTGATTTGCCTTGAAATATTATTTCATGTTTTGCTTAGTGTTATAAATTGTTATTGTTTCATTTTATAGAGCTGGCTTTTGTCAATGCTTAGTGTGGTAGCTGTTATTTGTGATGTGACCTTGCAACTTCATTCAGTTCCCTCAGGAGTGGGTGGTAATAATATTAACATTTCATTTAAAGTTTTTTGATTGCCATGCCTTAATCTTATAGACATGTTATAGCATGGTCCATTTATTACATTAAATTTACATTAAAACATTAATTATACATTGATCACAGAAATGCATCTGTTTGGGAAAGAAAGAGTAGATATAGATATCTTTTTTCATTGTGCAGCCACAGATTTGTAAAGCAAATTATATATATATACATATGTGTAATAAATTTTATTAGTGGATCAGTGGAACTTGAATGGCAGCCAGTGAAAAATGAAACAAACTAGTCGGAAATTAGCAGTCAGTTGCATGAGCAGAAGCTCTTGTCTGTATAACTCATTGCCATGTATATTTGTTAATTCGTGTTTAAAGTTGTTCTTGTATTAAAGATTCTTATGCTATATATTTATTAAATGTGTTTCTTCATTCCATTTCATTTGACAAAATTAAAACATTGTCCTGTTAAGAGTTCATGAACTGTTTTTTAATATATTATAAATTTTTAATTACTGTTTTCTAATATATTTTAGGCATTAAATAAAACAACCCTAAATAAATATATCAATAAATTAAAATCATTATAATTGTTTCAAGTGTCTATTTCTGTGTAGATATACTACTAGTAGTCGTCAACTAACAATATCAGTTATGCCTCCCTGTGTGCTAAATTGTATTGTGAAATTCTGAAAACTACATTTAACTTGATAACTTCATGACTTTACTGAAAAATTGATAATAAATTGATTTTTGTTTGCATGCTGTAGCAAGTGTTTTCATTGTCTTATTTGTGTTTTTGTGAAATAATTTATGTAAATTAAGAAAAACTTTTTAGTCTTCTGAATGTATCAAACTCTACATGAGTTTTAGTCAGCTTTTTACACCTTAGATTTCAAAACTTACAAAAAGTTCTTTACTAAAATTGATTTCAAAATAAAATTTCACTTTTTCACACCTTTTATTAAAAGACACTATTGTTTTTGTGTTACTGTAGAATTCTGATTTTATATGACTAATTTTATGGAATTTATGATTAATTTTAAAGGACATTTTAACGCATAAAGACAATACATAATGGAACTTTTTAGAATATTCATAAATATACTATGTATCTGTGTTGCCTTTATATTATTATTTTCTTTCTTTGCCGTGTTTAATTTTGTCAAATAATGTTTGTCTTCATATGATATTACACTAATTGCTTGCTCTGTTTTAGAAAATAGAAATGTTGAACTTTATAAGCAAAATTATTTTCAAACTAATTCTTATTCAGATCTATTCATAGTTAAGTGCTTATCATTTTTGGCAGTGATAATTTCATCTGGTACTCCAAATTGATGTATTAGATCAGTTTCTTATTTCTAACGCTCGTTAATATGTTGTAATGCTTTTGGATAAATACCTGATAATTTAAATTCTCTCTTTATTCTCTTTTCGACAGATTTAAGGAGGATGTCATAGCTGTAGACTATTGTAAATCTTGTTTAAAAAATTATCAAAAAAGATGCATCAATATTCATTATAAATGATTCTGTAGATCTGTTAAGGTACTAGCCTGCATACTTATACGTAGTAGTTGCATAAGAATTTCAAAAAATGTATGGTTTTTATCGTCTGTAGCTATTTACTTTTTAATATTTTCTGTGTAAAATTACTATTTCATTCGAATAAATTTGTTAATATTTTCGATTAATTTTAATAATTCGAATAATTTTTTACTTATTTATGCAAATTTTTCAGAAGGAAATATATGGACACTTTTCATTTATAACAAATATGTTGCTCTTGACAATCAAAACTGAAGAGCATAATTATCAAAAACATAATGATGAAAACTGAATTAGAAAACTTATTTAATGCAACTGGAAATAAGCTATCTAGTCATATCTGAAATTAATCATCAACAGTTAATAAATATTGATGTGTAATTGTTTAAGATACAATTATTTATATTTTACTTAAAATGTTTAATAAATTTTTTTTCCGAATAATTCTTTAGACTATCATCATAAAGTTATTCATAGAGTACTATTTTAGTAAAGGAAATTACTGTATATATTTATGTATTCCTATTTGTATGTGGTTTTTCTTCCTAGTTCTGACTTAAAATAATTTAAATTTTTTGTTTCTAGATTTGTCTATTGACCATTTTAAATCTTCCTACTAACAGTATTTTTAGTTTTGTAGGTAAATTACTATAACTTTATGTGCAAACAGTGGTTTGATGTAGCATTTATGTAGTATGCCGCTTTTAATAAGATCGATGTTAATTTTATCCTATAAGGGTTTTTAAATAACTTACCCAGAATAGTTTATAAAATTACCCGTGTAAGACGAGTAAAAATATACATGTTTTTAAAAACTGCATGGTACAATGAAATAAGAGATAATTCATACTTCTCAATATTCAACGAAATTGAAGTGTAGTTTGCTTATAGAATGTAAGAAAATTATTATGGACAGTTAAAACAACAGTAGAATTTCATCATCCTTATTTTTTCAATTTTGTATGACATATTAATTTCCTATTATAAATACATCTGAGAAGCACGAAAATTGATTCCACTTATAAATAATAAGGGTTTGAAACCCAAAGGTTTTTTTAAAAGCATTTTAGTGGGATGTTTAATAAATATTATTAATAGATAGAAAAAAAAATCACATTATTTCTGTAATTTCTGTTTATTAACCTGTAGCTAAGCGAAGTGTAACCGGATAGTCAAATCTGTAATTGATCTCTTCTCATCAATTTAACCCATTCCGCCCTTCCTGTGGCCTTTGCCCCCATGGTATTTTAAGTTGTTATTATTATTATTTTCAAACCTGATTGTGACATTTACCGCGACTTCCTGGTTCCTATACCCTTGGTGAAAATGAGATGAAATTACATATGAATGTTCTCTTGGTGAGCCTTATTACTAATTTCCATCATTTTTGTTTTAATTCCTCATTTTTAAAATGTATGACTGAAAGGGTTGAAAAAAACCGAAGATATCAAAGTGTCCTAAAACTATCGTATGATTTTATTACACCATTGCAAATTTTTGAATCTGAACTTGAAAAATAATGGCTTTAATTTTTAAGCGTTAATCTAATACTCAAGGTTTGAATGGTTCATTCAATCGGCAGGTTAGTTTCAGTCGAAAAAAGTAAAGTTATTAATTTACTAATTCAAAAACCCCATCTTTTTTATGTGTCACACTTTAAAATTACTTTTTTATTTTATTTTGTAAAATACTTTTTTTTAATGTAGGTAGTTGCAAGCAAAATATTTAATAGAAATTCTTACTCTAATCTAATATTCTTGCACAGAATAGTGGATCTATTTTTCGTAATTATTCATTAAAATTTCTTACTTTAAAGGAAATGAATTTTGTAAAAACCAATCGAAAATATATATATATATTTTTATTATGTCTATTTTTGTTTTCCTGTACAGTTGGAAAAGAAATATTTTGATTAACTTTTAATGCTTTTTTTTTTCAAACTGAATTACAAACTAAATAAATAATTGGGGAATTAAGAAAATTAATTTAATTACACTCCTAAGATAAACTGAACTTTTAATAAGCATTTGCATGTATTCTTTTCCAAAGTGACTTTGTAAAGATTATCTTTCTTTAATACCAGCTTCTCTTCAAAATATATTTAGTGAGAAGGAGGAAAACCTTTAATTAATAGAAAGGAATAAGTATAATTCTTTGCAAAAATTACACTAAATTATATATCATGTTCTTATGCAAATAATTATATGAAATTGCAGATTTATTAGAGTTGTATAAGCAAAATAAATTTTTTAAGGTAATTATGTTGATAAATGAAATTAACAGAAAGTTTGTGTAACATCGTACATTATATTTAATATATGCAGTTAAAACTTTTCTGAAAGTAAAGTTTCCACATTCATTTATGTCAGTTTAATTTAAGCATTTTAAACTTAATTTACTATAACAACCAAATATCTTGTTTCATATTTTGATCTCATTTAATCAAAACATGAAATTTTTTATTTGATTTTGAGAATTGAGCTGAGAACTAAGTTAAATCTCGCATCCGTTATCAAGATTACCTAGGTTTTGCAGAACACTCAAATCTTATAACAAAAACGTTTTACTGTTTCATTATTGCAAAACAATTGTGAAAGATTCATAGGAATACCTCATAATATTTTTCGGTTACGTTTTTCCATTTATGAACTATATTTGCTTTTTCTTAATTTGATTTTCAAACAAAGTTTTTTTAAATTAATTTAAATAAACATTAAAATTTGTTTAAAAAATCCAAAATATGTAGAAGCTGTATCATATAAAAACGACAGCCATTTTTGCTAGCCATTTCAGGGATACTACCAGGGATGAAGTAGGTAAAAAAATTAAATAAATAAAAATAATAATAAAACTTCACGGAAAAGGTACAAGGATTGCTTAAAAGCGAATTTACTGAAATTTTGACAAACTCATCTTGATTGCAATTTTAGTCTTGCCTTTTTCATGAAAAATTTCCACCACCCACCCATATGTCTTTGATGAAATTTCTATTTATCATTTTAATAAAATTTAAATGTACCAGCTTATTTTACAAAATATTTCAATAATCGTTTTCTGTTTTTATTGAATAAATTTCAAATCCCAAAAGGTAATTTGTAAAATTAACGACGCAGATACTTGATTTGCAGATTAATTAACTGACATGTATGTTGCTGATTAGGAACTAACAATCTAGATATAAATTAATATTACTTATTTTATATGTAGGTAATTTAACTGTGATATTTGCCAATTGGTAGAAAAATCATTCACTTAAAAAATGTGATCGGCTTTGATTAACTTAAGCTGTTGTGAAAAATTACTTCGCTTTACTATATTCCATGACATAGGAATGCCTTTTATATGAGATTTAGGCACATACTCGCTTTCCGTTGAGTGCTGGAAACTTGAAAATATTAGACAATATATATTTTGTCTATTCCTTCATTTGTGCATTTCGTATACTTCAACAGAAAGAAATTCTCATTTATGTATTTTAATATTAATGTACAAATGCATATTTAAAAACAACAACACTATATTAAGTTAAGAGACGAAAACTTTTTGCCCTGTATTTCGAGCATAGAAAATCAAATTAGCGAAAGATAAGTTTTTCAATTCATGTCCAATTGGTCAAAACAATAATATGAATGGGCAGACATCAGAGTTCTCTTCGATATTCTGTCTGAAAAACTTTTAGGTGAAATTTATGTTCTGTAATTCTGAAGAACACATAGATATGTTGGTGATAGTGGATTGCGCTAGGCCCGAACTCCCAATCTTATGGTTAGTAGCCGAGTAACATACCGATCAAGCAAAAGGGACCCTTCAGCTCGAAGGAAGTTATTTGGGTTATATAGCATTCACCACATACTCTCCCACCAGTGATTCGGTGGATTAGACGAGCGATACATATGAGAGGTGTTGGTGGTGATGTTAACAACTATCGTATTTAATGCGCTTCTTGGTCTTTGAGTTGCCGATAGAGGACGCCACGACAGATAAACGAAGGTTGCGTTTTTTCAAGGTCGGACGCCGGGTTACCATTGTTGGTGATTAGCGGATAGCGCTAAGCCTGAACTCCGAATCTTAAGGTTAGTAGCCGAGTAACATATCGGTCAAGCCAAAAGTCTACTTCGACTCGAGCAATATTATATGGCATTCACCACAGATATCTCGCTTTTCTCGCCTCTATTTAATCCCCTGATTCCTAACAACTTCGGAATCCTGAGACTGAAGATTCCGACTCCTTTCAAATAGAAGATAATTTCCTTATCTTGCCTCAGAAACCACGATGACAATTCAAATTCTTAAGTGATTAATATACGAAGGGAAATTCTGCTAGTCAAAGACTATTAAGAAGATATGTACAAATAAATAGGTTTTTATCTTCCTTCTCATGGATCTCAGGTATTCGGTATGGCTCATTCTTTAATGGATGGGGATGGTATTGTTATAGGGATATCCAAGTGTATCACCATATTTATTCTTGAACGGATGTTTGAGTATTGAGAAGGTAATAGATTGCTGATTTCTTGCAGCCGATCTATGGACAAATTTCATTCTGTACTTGACATCACAAATTTCTAACATGATTAATTATAGTAGCATCATACACTATTTCCATTATTTTAACAGCTCGAGGTGTAAATCGTTAATTAAATTTAAATAATTTTATTTAAAAAATACATTTGCATTTATAATTTTTAAAAATTTAAATTGTATTATTATGTATTTCGATAATAAATATTTATTTTTGGTTACAAAAAAATGTAAAATATATTAACTAAAAGAAATTGTAAATTTTAAATAAAAGCTATTAAAAAAGAAGGAAAAAAATCAGCCAGTTTCGAATCTTGACTTTCCACATACGAGACGGTTACCTAGACAACTACACCAACGGGACTATCCGAGGCAAGTTATCAGTATATAACCTTTACCAAAAGTTTGAGGACCATTTTCTCGAAATTAACTGACCATCGCGTTTTAACATTTTCATGAATGAGCTTTCTAAATTCTACTATCATCATTCTAAATCTCATCCCGATCTCAGATTTCAACCTCGTGCCTTGTCCTTGTTAGTTTTTTTTTTTTTTTTTTAATTTTTTATTAAGATTCAAAATTTTGAGATTCACTCCAATATAAACCTCGTGTTCAAACTAAGACATTAATATAATTTTACCAACTGACGTAATTTGAACTGCATAGTAATTTATTAGTTAAGAAACTGATTCGTTAAATTCTTCCACCAAATTCTCTGAATTCTAATTAAGATAAACATCATTGTAAGATATATAGTATGGTAAAATAATAATAAGAAAGAGCTACTGAAGAAATAAGAATAAGCAACTGAATGTAAATAAATTTAATTAAACAGCTTTTGGAAACCAGACAAATAAAATATTTCACGGAGTTATAAAAAGTCCAAATCAAAAGCCTTGGCCAGGAGGTATTGTCAGAGAATTTCCGTCTTCGGTGGAGCTAAGCAAATAATAAAATAATTATTTTATTTTCCTTATGTAAACTATAAAACTGAATACATATGATTTCTGAAAACAAGGGGGGGGGGCGCTGCTAAATAAATCAGCGCTATTGAACCTACAAAACATCGCCATCACATTCTGCTCGACCCAAAATTGCTGTACGGTTAACAATCGAGGTTAATACGGCCAGAAAAAAAGTTACTTATTTTGAGAAGTAATTGGATTTTTAGTAATTAAAACTAACGACTGATTCATAGCAAGGAATCAAATCAAATAAAAAAATAATTGAATTTAACAACAACTTGTATACAGGATGCGCCATAAATTCACGCAAACTTCAAAAAATCATTATAAAAAGTAGTGTTGGAAACAATTACGGTTTATAGGAATATTTTCAGTGAACCTTGAATTTTCCCCATTAAAAATGATTCGAAATGATCGATAGAGGGCGCTCACAAGTCAAACAGATATTTTATGCAAGTCAGGAAAACCGTACAGTAATTTAACACTGCGCATTTTATTTTAAAGCAAAAGATGTTCAACATGACCGCCACCGTAAGGCATTAAGCAAGTGAGGTGCGTAGCTACACCTTTTACAAATGAATTACGACCCGTCCGACGGCATCTTTCAGTTCCACCAAAGTGGATGAGGAATCCTGGTAGACACAAGACTTTTGATATCGCCACAGCTAATAGTCCGTTGTTTAATCTATTCACATATTGTTCAGCAACCATTGTGGGTCACATTCCATTTGTGCAAGCGCCCATGTTGTAAAGACTTTTCTTTAATCGGAATCTGCTGGTAACAATTAGAGGAGTACTTGCATCTTGCACCAATGCAATTTTAAGAAACCTGCTGAATGCATCGGATAGATATCTCTGGAATTCCCATCACTCTCTGAACTGTACGTGCATTGCTACCCTCCTTTAATGTCTCGGATGCCAAATTTCTCATGGAACTTTATACAACAGGGATGCTGTTCACACTGACGAATGATCTGCCACTTCGTGGACGATCCTCCAAACTTCCAGTTTCCTCTAAGCACAGTACTAGATTCAGAATCTCATTCAGTGAAATATTTGCCTTGAATCTTTTCAAAGCGCAAAACTTTCACAAAGCTTTATTCGGAGATTAACCTTTCTTACAGAAAAGTTTAACCAATAATGATGGATCCAATATCAATAGCACTAGGCTTGCATCGAATGATGGATCTATTTCTAATTATGTTGTCATGGCTATCCTGACTTTCATAAAAACCGTCACAGTTTGATGTGTGAGCACCATCTATCGTAATTTTTTAATCATCTTTTAATAGGAAAATAATCTAAAAACTCTTCGAGCATATTCCCGCAAAACCCTTTTTTCCAAGCATCATTTTATTTTATTATGATTTTTTGAAGCTGGTAAGAATTTATGGTGAACCCTGTATTTGAATATACAGGCTTTAATGATAATTTCTTAAAATCATAAGCATCTTTTTTCTTTTACAAATTTTGATTTCTCTATTTCGTTTTGGTGTTTTTTCAAAAAAGTACAAATATTTCAGATTTTTATTTATTTGTATCATTTTCATTTTATCTGATAAATCTAAAATAATTAACCATTTACTACGTTATAACTGCACTAACCTTAAAAATGTAACAAGTACGATGCTTAAAACCTCCCCAATTGATGAATAAGTAATGATGAAAATCAGATATCCATGTTATGTAGAGATTTTTGCCGGTATATACACAGCGCATATAATTTTTTCATCGCCTAGTTTTTTAACAGTTCAGTTTCAATCAAATCAACATGAAATGGAAGCTATTATTCATTGTCAAATTAGTTGATAAAAAGAGAATGAATTTTCCTAATCATGTTTCATTTATGAAAACAATTACTGGTTCTTCAAGTGTAGGGAAATAAAAAGCAAACTTTCTTAAATTATGAGTCCAGAGAAGGATGCTGCCCGTGTAATTTGGATCGCGAAAATAATGAATTTCCAGAATTGTGAAAATGACAGGTTCGTTGGCGTTAAGGATTACAATGGCATAAGTGCGTTGACACTGCTGTCGTCATAACCTCCATTATTGAAAAATGAATAAATGTAATTAGTTTCCTGAAGTAGTTAGCTTCGCTGTTGTTTTCAACTATTCCTGTCCTTGCGGCTATTGAAAAGCGTTTATTTTCAAAATAAATTCTGCTGAATGAATTATATAGGACAAGAGAAGTTTAGTAACCAGTAGCCGATTTCAGACTAGACAGTTGCATACTACTTCAGCCAATACAATAAAAAAGATGCTACTAACCTATTTGACAGATAAATTTGTAAAATAAATACAAATAGTATAAATAAAAAAATATTCGGATTATATTAACATATTGTCGTCAAATATATATATTTAGTTGGTCAGATTCTTATAGGTCCTTCTGTCAACGCAATTTTTAGTTTTTATTAATGTCCAGTTCCTACTTAGACAAATTATTAATAAAAGGGAATACCAAAATACAAAAAATACGATAATAATAATAATAATAAATATATCGTATGTATTTTGTGGAAATTGCCAAAATAAGAAATTAGCTTAAAACTTATCAATAACGTTTTGTTGTTACAAACGTGTTGAAATGTGACGTTAATTTAAATAATTTATTAAACGAAGGGCCTTTAGTACTGTCTAGGAATGCTATATGTTTAAATCAACCACTGTTCCTAATATGGAAAAACTGTCAATATAACACTCACTGCTACAAATGTTGAATTATTATAAAATAGTTGACGCTTTTGTTGAAAAGAAAACTCAAAATAAATCATTTTAAGATAATATGAATTTAAATTATTTTTAAATAATGAAAAACGTATCTGAAATGAAAAGGGGATATGAATTTTTTTTTACTCTTTTTAAATTACATTTTAATCAATTAAAAAATTCATAAAACAGCTTTAAGAATGTGGAAAAGGAAGTATTTTTTACTTAGCAATAATGATTAGTTTAATTTTCTTAGATTCCAATTCATGCTATAGACTATGTTTCTTTTTGGGAACAATTAATTCATATAGAATCGAGCTTCTGTCAGATTCTTCAATATTAACAATGTCTATCCAAACTATAACTGTCTTGATTCGAAGCATTTCATTAAAACTTATATGGCCAAATAACTTTTTTGATTAAATTTATTAATACTATGCCCACTCGGAATTACGAAATTTTTTTTATGGATAGTTTAACAAGCCATAATATAAATTATTCTTTTTAAATAAATCACAGATTCTCACCGGCACGTCGCTTAAAATAATAAGAGGAACGAAATAGTTAAAATTATGAATTTCATTTACAGTGATTGAATTAGAATTCAAAAATCAATCGTCTCGATAATCGGAATCAACAGAATTGTTTTGAAATAGAATTAAAACTTCGGCATTTTCTGGAAGACTTAAAAAATAAACGAAAAAGGACAATTTTAATTAAAACAGTTGTTTTAATTTCTAATTATTGCGATAAAAATTTCTATCAGAATATCAGGAATTACATTTTATTCAATGTCCTAAGATAAATATTCAAGATAAAAGAAACTGAGTTCCTCAAAAAGAGTTATTTTAAGAGAAGTGCTGAAATTATTATAAAGCATTGTTCAGTTATTCAAAAAAAATTTGACATTTAAAATTTTGTTCATATTGTCTGAAATAATAAACAATATCAAACTTAAATATTCTAATGAAATCTCACCATTATATTGTATGTAATAATTAAATGTTTGGAGTCAAGATGCAGTAGTACGTTCTTGAGCGACATACTAAAGAAGGTTTACTATTCAATATTATTCGAAACCATTATATACAATTTCCTATATGGTTATTGTGTATCCAAATATGGCCAAAAAACTAAACAACAACAAACCAACAAACTCGAAACAATTATATTGGGAAACATTTCATTGTTGCTTCTCTAAGTCAGTATTGGTGAAAAGATCAATGCAACATTTTCTAAATCTTTGTTTAAGCGCTACAGCTGGACCTGACTAAGGCAGGGGCATACGAGGCAGCTGCCTTCGAGTGGGGCTCCCCAAATCGAATAGAAATTTTATTTTACGTTTCCTTCTTTAATGAATGTTCTTCATTACTAAAGTAGGGAAGCAAAGGGGCCCCAAAGAAGTTTTTGCCCCGGGCCCCAACTGGGCTAAGTCGGGCCCTTCTCTACAGTAATCTGGATATCCATTAAGCATAATTATAAAAATAAGTAGATCATTTCTTGATATAGGAAAAATGGTTGGCATACTTTTTTCGGTTTTATTATATTTCTCTTAAAAACTGACCTAACGCACTGATGTCTTGCTCCCTCAATTATAACCACTTATACTCCGGTCAAGAAGTCACTGAGCTAATTAAGGTATTTCAGATAAGCATTTTGTGCCTTAAGCGGAACTCAAACGGAAGGTTCGATTTTGTTTGTTTGTTTTAATCTTCTAACCGTTTCCGTCATAAGTTTTCATAGCCATTATGTTTCATTGTATTTTATATTAGGGTCAATTATTTTTAACGTAACTTTTCTAAACTTCCGTCTTGTTCCGGTTTATTGGGAAAATAAAAGTTAGTTTAGAATTTTCTATCCTATCAATTTTAGGAAATAATTAAATAATGTTTCCCAGATTTTGCCAGATCTGCACCAAAAATTACTTTTTTGTGTGTGTTTGGAGTATATTCCTTTGAGAAAAAAAAAACATACGAATTATAAACAAAAATATTATAATTTATAAACGATGTAAATAGTAAGGATAATTTTTCAGTGATAATATACATACCTCAAAGGTTATTAAAACAACGGTATCTGAATATATTTACACAATAATGCGTGTATTAACTTTTGTTAAATTTTAAAAAATGGTGAAATAACACATTTATTGAAAGACTTTAAAAACACGCTAAAAATGGGCCCTTCGACATCTACACAAAGTTGCATTCTTCTAACAATATTTGCGCACACGCGATTTAGTTCATCACTTGTGATATCAAGAATGGATTTGTTGGTTATTGGGGTTTAAGAAAAATTTGTGAAGAATTTTATTTTTAAATCTGTAAAGAATTCATTTTGCTTTTTAAAATTTATTTTCTTTAAATGAGGACGATATAATGATATATTTGAATTGTTGAAAAGTCAAGACTTTTCTGTGCATAAAAGAAGAAGAAAATAAAAATTCTAAAAGCGAATGATACAAGCTTCATCTGAACATTTGCTAAAAATACACTAAACATGTAAAACGCAGATAAAAAAGAAAAGAAAAGAAAGTGAATAACTAAAATAAAATCAATTGGAACGATGCACAGAGAAACAACACCTTTTCTGAAATGATGTATTTAGCAAATATTAATGATCGTCTAATTATTAAGAAAGTCCTCTATCACATAAACTTCTATATGAGTATCAAATACAAGTTCGTATTCTTTAAAAAAAATACAGATGAATCAGACCAATAAGCTGCTTAAAAAATACTTTCAAACCGAATTTTCTATTCCTTATCTAATCCTATTTTTAAAAAAATCAAATAAGTGAGTATTGAAAAATACATAAATAAACAAAAATAATTAAACTTATGATGAACAAGAGTACATATAAATAATTTAATTAATTTCAAATAACCTAATCATAAATTTAATGAATAAATAATTCAATTTCAAAAGCATCCTCGCTGATAAACATCGTTAAAATTCGCAAAGAATGTTTTTGTGTAAAATTAGAATCATTCGAAATGCGCGAGAGGAAAGTTCTCAGTTTTCATTCTCCTCGTTTTTCTTCTAGAGGGAGAAGCCTTGTAAACAACTTTCTTTTCCATTAGGCGTGCCTTCACTCAATCAACGCGTGTTTGAAGTTAGTAACCTCTTTTAGCCCTACTGCCTTTTTTACGTTAGGTGAATGACATGTCACTAGGCCTTGGTCAGTATTTGCTAGTTTCCTACTATCGACGAAGCATGGAATGTTTTCTATATAGATTTATTTTTCTGTCGAGGATTCATTTTATCGATATGCTTAATACAACTGCCATTGCTCTTTAAAATTCTATGTATTTGACGGAGTCTAATAATTACAAAAATCGAGTCAACAGCAAATCATAACTTGGAATAGATAATTATATAATAAAATTTACACTGAAGATGGTATCTGCCTGAAGATTCCGAATCAGAGTGAAACCTTCAAAATTATTATTGTCCATGAGTAATGCTGTCAGAATATTCTATTTAAGTTAATTAAGCAATCTTGAAGGCTATCGTAAATTTAAAAAAATTCATTGAAATTCATGAAAAAGTTGTATTTCAAACAAAATCAAACTAAATTCAACAAAATTTGTAAAAAATTACAAAATAACTCAAACAAAATTTGTAAAAATTTATAAACTTATTCAAACAAAATTTGAATCAAACACAAATAACTATTTTTTTGCGTATTTATTATTATTTTATCTATTATAGAGAAGGGTGAAAATTTTCATTCACAAATAAATTTGAATATAAATCTGAATCAGAAATTATAAACCTATCTATGCAAATGAAAACAAATTTTTGTATTTAAACAATTTTATTGCGTTATAATCATTATATGACTTTCAAGTCACACTGGCCTATAAAATTTGCACTTCTGTGTATAATAGCTCATATGTGAAAGCCCATAAAACAAGTTGCATTTGGTGTAAGGCATAAATGTGCATGCATCCATAAACATAGTTTGGTAATCACTGACAAAAGCACAAATAATTTCAATTGGATCAAATGGTCTCGAGTAGTTTTACTAATAACAGTTTGTACGGCAATTATTTTGCTATATCGGGCTAATGAGCTTAGCAATGTTCATGAATACTAGTATTTGTTGTGTTGCAACGTCATAGAGTTAAAATTTATACCCCGTCTCATGAAAAAAGCTATAATTATTTTGTAAAATGATAAATTAAAATATGACCTGAAAGTTACACGAACCCACAGAGGGTTAAAATGACCAGCTTACAGTTGTTTATTTTGGGATGTATTGTTATTTTATACCGTGGTTCTTAGTAAAAATTCTATTGCTCTAATTAGGATCAAATTTTTCTGAAGAAATTAACAATAAGTTAATCACAGTACAGCTTGATAGTTAAACGGAAGATTTATGATTGTTCGCAATTCCAAGAGATTTTTTTAATTCAATTCCTACTATTAGCTCACACTCTCCCTATATATATATCTTGTTCAAATTTCCAATCGTTAGCAAAATACTTTTTATTTATACAATTAAGTTCATCTAAATTTTTTAAAACTTGTAGTGGATGGCATTTGTTGTTAATACATTTTTTTCAAATATTAATTCATTAATTTTTTATTAATTAATTGAAAACTAATTTTCTAGCCTTTATAGTAGTTCTTTATAGTAATTGCAGTTGGGTAGCGTTGTTGGTAGGGCTGTACTGTCCTAAAATGGAGATAGATGGCGCTGTCCGCGCTCGACGAAAGAGACGACGCCATATTGAGTTGAAGGGAAAAAATATTGGCTTGAGCATGTCTTGACGCGGAACAGAGCTGACTTCAAAAATGTCTAAATCTTGTTTCTAAAATTCATTTTAAATGTTTCTGTTTTTTTTTGTGTTGTCTGTGAATAAATGTTCTTAGTGTTAAAGAGTTTAGTTACTTGAAGCTAAGACATTACAGGGCGTTGGATTCGCATCCCTTGTGCTGCAAGTTCGAACCTGGTCGCAAAGTTCCCCATGTCGAGAGTTTGGCACCGGGGGAACTGAGTCTATGGGGATCGTCATTCAGGTGCTTAGTGGTCCATACCCTCAGAAGCTACTGCACCTCTACTCCCGTTGTAAAGTCAAACGCGAGAACAAAGCTTGTAGCTGTTTAATAAAAAGGGATTAAAATAAAATAAAATCCTAATATACAAAGTAGGAATTGATTTTAAAATAAATAGTTTTTTTATATTACTTGGTTTTTTATGACAACAATTTTCAATGATAATGCTATTCTTTAATAGAGAGAATTATAAAAAAAAGTTTCATTTGAATAGATTTTAAATAGATATTCACTTATGTTCAGCTTTAAATTTTTTTAATTATAAACGAAGTCATTTATTTCAAGTATGTACATATGTTTTACATCTGTTCCTCATCAACTAGGTAGAATTCAATCAAACTTTGAGAACTTATAGTTTAAGATATTGAAAAAGAGTAGTTTTTACAGAAGTTGATCCAATAGCAAATTAAAACTTAAAATAACTTATCTAACTGCACTTACTATTACTTTCTTTACATTTTTTAAAGTTCAAATAGTAATTTAATTTTGAATTAAATTAGAAATTAAACGAAACCTTCCAATTTTTCATCTGTTGTTTGAACGTATAATTAAATACCTCACTAATATTAAAAAAGAAGCAAAACTTTAATGAATGAAGGGCAATTAAATAAACCGTAAAATTTTCATTTGTAAAAATTACGACAGTTTTATCACAAGTAAGGTTGAAAATTTTAGTTGGTTTATAGATGAATTTTCATTCAGATTATGAATCATATAAACACAATTGCAAATTTTTTTATATTGATGAAAATAATCCAGTTTTCATTCAGAAATCACTTTTAAATTTATTTTTAAAATAACGTTTGCTAAAGAACAAAAGAAAGCAATTTTAAAAAATATCCTCAATTTTCTACTATATATATTATATTGGTATCCCCAAAAGGATGAAAAAGACAAAAACAACAAAAAAAAACTTATTGTTAATTTTTTAAACTATTGAATGCGCTCAAAATTGCATTTAAATAAAATACAAAAACCTCGATTTAGTTCATAAATAATATGAGATCAAGTTGACGCTCTCTCTTGCGAATTTTGAAAACACAAAATGAAAGAAGAAAAGAAATTTCTTCAAAAGAGGAAATGAATTGATACCCTAATTTGTACTGATAGCAAATTGCTCAAAGAGGGAAACACTATTCAACGCTTGGTATATTCAGACTGTTCATTTTGAAAATGGTTTAAATCCATTTTTTCTTTTAAAGTGAGATATTACATCATTTGTGATTAATTTATTATAAACTTTTTATTTATAGTTATTTAGTATATTGTGAAAATAGCAATCCGTTCTTTAATTTAAATTTGGCTAATAATTTTTTGGGGGGGATTGATTACGAAATTGGTGTAAGTCCGATTTCCATAGATAGTTACATTTGATTTCTTTCGCATATCGAGATTAAATTTCTTATTTTGTCGGGTTTTCAAAAATGAATAATTTCATATTAACATTATACAATGATACAGGTAAAAAGAAATAAGTATAATATCGACTTATTATTTCTTTCTTAAGCTATATTATAGTTTAATTAGTTAATAACACACAATTATTATTTTATATCAATTGCAACACAAAATAATGCATAGTAAGTAACCTTTATATTTATATAATTAACGATCAGAATAAAAAAATCCTTGAAATTATTTATGAGCAAAGTTGAATTTGTACAAAAGACCTTTTAAGTTATATTTAATTTTTCATCTTTGAAATTAATAAGTTGTTATGTATTATAAAAATCGTGCAAGTCCATTTACTGTCCATAAGTATGTATTATTTTAGTTTAACTCTCACAAGAGAAATATATATAATCAAGCTGCATATTGATTAATTTTTAGAAATACTGCCAGATTTGATATAATTAGTTATACGATTTGACAAGTATGCCAAACTTTCATTTTCGCGAAACAAGAAAAATAGTTGGACTTGCGCCACTTTCAAAACGGGTGGTCCGTTCGTAACTGGAACAAATGACTTGCAAATTATATCCCCAGCGAATAATTCAATATCCTTTCTAAAACACTCTACATAACTTCATCCTTTATGTTGCAGGAAATTTTAAGAAAAAATTGAGCTCTTTCGAATGGAAAAATGTAAGAAAGAAAGAAAGAAGAAGAAAAGATATAGGTTGCATTTTAAAGGAAAACGGCACTTAAAAATTCTCTTGTCTTCGTTTCCGTAAAATTTTTTGTTTTGGATTTATATCAGACATAGTTAATGAGTTGATTAAGGTTGGATGAGTAAACTAAGGGGACATAAAAATCTTGATTTTGTTTTATAAAAAAAATCGATTTCCGGGTTAACAAGCAAGAAACTTTTACTCCTTTCCTTTGACGGAAAATATTCTCACACGTAATGAGAAAATTCCCTTTTTATGTAATGTTTGAATGGTCAGTAATTTAAAGTAATGATCACTGAGCATGACATAAGATTCGAAATTCGGAAGTGCTTATTTATTGGAATTCAAATAGCTTACAACTGTATCGACTATTATAGTTAAATTTTGGTTTCAATTTGTAGACAAAAAGGCGTCAAGAAACATATTCGATTTTGTAATACTTGTGTATTAACTGCATGGCAATAATTAATTGCAAAAAAAATCACTTAAGATTACAGATTAGATTGTGTAAAAATGCTAGGTTCACGCCAAAGATTTACAACAATTGTTTACCAAATCAGTGACGGGATCTTTACTACACTACGAAGTACGCTATTATTATGCATGCCCTTACCCAAGGTCCACAATTTTATATATGTAGGAAAGAGGGGATAATATCTTTATTGTAGAGTATGCCAGAAAGTTTTCTGGAGACCACTTCCACTGGCTAATTTATCTGTTGTGTAGGATGTGCTTTCTTTCGGTTACGATGAGCAAATTGTTTCTGTCTAAAAATTATGACGCTTTCAAACCTTCCTGAGTTTCAAAAAAAAAAAAAAAAAAAAAAAAAAAAATTGGACCTACCTGCCTTTGAACGATAACTCGGAAAAAGTTTAGACCTCTACTCATGAAAATTGGCATATGTTTTTTTACAGATAATTTGTAGGTTCATATCAAATTCTAAAGGAAATACATTCAAAACTAATATGTCTTGAAGTTCATTTGATGGCGAACACATAAGAACAAAATACAAGAAGTTAAATGGAGGAAATCTCTTCTACAAATTTAGCATTTGCATCTAACTTGTAGATCTGTATGAAATTTCGAACTAAATCCTTCAAGGGATTGACCATCTGTCGGCCAATGCTTTCACGTGCATGTAAATGTGATAATTCAAAAACACATTGACTTAAATAAATGAGATTCGGTATGTATGTTATTAAAATTGTAGTTCAAAGTACAATTTTTATTAAATTTTGTTTCAATTGGTCATTAAAAAGGTGTCTAAATTGTACAATCGGTTTTCATAGATATTCTACGAAACACATAGTTCAGAGTTCTTATCGGCAGAATGTGAAAAGAACAATCTGATCACTCTTAGTTATCATGGCCTTATCCACGATCTACAATTTTACGTGGAGGGGAAGGGGGAAATTTGTGGGGAGACCACTTTCACTGGATAAAACCGAATGATTAATAGCCCAGAAAAAAGTGGAAAAATTAGTTGATGAGTGTTGTAGTCAGCAAAAATTTACACACAAATAAAATGCAGAAATTTTTAAATTATTTTAACTTTCTCTAAACAGTCTCAACATTTGAGCGTTATACAGCTAAATTATTTATTTAATTCGAAATAATAAAAATAATATAAAAAATGAATTTTTTTCTATTAAAATAATTTTTAATATGTCCCAAAGTTATTTTTTTCCATATGAGTTATATTTTATTTCTTATTTACTTTGATCTCTTTTCTTCTTATTCTTTTTATTCTATTTCATCTCTTCGATTTTATTTTGAATCCAAATCTTCAGGCGTGTGGTTTTGATAATTTAAATGTTTCATTCTATAAAAGGAGTATAAATATCTTATTCCGGAGTTATCATTTTTTTTTTTCTTGTTTAAATCCTCATGAATGGTTTTTAATTCGCGACGAGTTTTTCAGTGGCAGAAAATAACATAAGCAAATGTTGAATCGATTAGGGACAGCGGGAAAAAAAAAGACATTCAGAACTTTTTGATAGCGAGTCTCCTTCCCCCCCCCCTCCCCGCCTTATTCCCGTAATTCTACTAAATGAAGTAATTCAGAATTGATTTATTTGCTGGCTTTCATTCTTAAGAGATATAATTCATTCAGATGTATTTTCATTAATTCACGTTGCCATGTAGTAACATGATTTCAAAATCAATTAGAAGCTGTTAGTGCGATGCTATTGATGTTTTCTCAGGTGTGTACACAGTTCCTGAAATAGAACATCACGCTGTTTGCTCCATTTTCCTTTGTTGTCTTTTTCCTTTTCTTTTCATAATCTAAAATTACTCGTAGCACTTGATATGATTAAAAGGAAGCAGCGCTGCTTCCTTTTTCACCCAAATTCTTTGTATTTAGTTATTGCAACACGGCCTTTCTTCTGCCGAACGCTCGTGTGTCCGTTTCCTTTCTTTATTTCTTCAACCATTCCTTTGACCTTTCTTGATACAGATTTTCGTTCGCTCAGAACAGAGGGATAACATCTTGAAATTTTGCTTTTATTTTTAAAAAAATCTCAAATTACTTCCTACTTATTTTGAGAAACTTCAAAGAGAATTGAATTACCATTTAAAAAAAATAATCCAATCAAATTTTTTGATTAAACAATTTTCGATACCTTTTGGCGAAGTGAGATTTAATAATGTTTCGCTGTCTAGTAAAAATATTAAACGAGTAAATCAAATAATTTTGTTTGGTGTTATAAAAATTAAAAAAAGATTTGTTTGATTACATAAAAAAACAGAGTACGTATAAAAAAGTATTAAATGAATTAAAATTTAAAAAAATGGGCATTTTGGAAATATTAAATATATAAATATGAAGTATTAAATATACAATATTTTCTTCAAATATATTAAATATATTAAAATTGAAGAGCTGAGCATACAATATATTCTTCAAAATATTAAATGAAAGAGAATTTTAGAGTTAATTTATTGCATTTGGTATCCCAATAGGAAACGTTGAATTCTTTTTCAAACTTTTATTCTTGAGAAGAAAAAGAAGAAAAAAAGTGTTTTTATTTATAATATATAAGATTTTTTTTCCTAACGAACATTGCATTGAAAGAAGAATTTAATTATTTAGGTGGAACAAGGATTCAAATTCAAAAAACTCTGAAATTAATTTTTAAAAAATGAATTGATGTTTTTAAATTACTTGTAATGCTCAAAACTTATTAGGAAGCAAATATTTTCATATGGATGCATAATCTATATAACAGAATGCTTTTAATTTGATAATTTCTAAAAGTAACTGCATTAAAGAAATATACATGGCGAACTGTTACTACGGCCTGCTTGCTGGAATTTAAATAATTTTTTTGTTAAGAAATGTACACAGAGAACATTAGGACATAAAGTACATTAAATTTTCTAAGTTAGTAATATCAAATTAAAGTTATGATTTTAAGATAAAGTTAAGTAAGATTATTTTTTATTTCAGAAGGTCTACTTTTTTTCCCAATTTTTTAACTAATTATAATGGAAGAGGAAATGAACCATGAAGTAGGCCAAACAGGCAAATGAGTAGCAACCCCATGTAAAGTTTATTTTTGTGGTATTTTCAGGGTAACAATATTTCTGATTTCATTTGAATCTCAAAGGTCGTATACTCGAAGTTATTAAGATTAAAATTAACTATCGATTAAATTTCGAAACATTATTCTTGAGATTTTTATAATTATTATTTCTTTGGTAGGTTAGAGTGGTCCAACCCCCCCCCCCACACACACACACGTTTTTGGCTGTTGATTAACTGACTCACAAGTCAACAGTTCTGCTAAACTTTCGAATACACAGACTGTATTCAAAAAATATTTTTTGAATACAATCCTCAAAGTGTGTCATTTTTTTATAATCATTTGTTACTTTTATTACATTTACTTTTATTGTATTACTTCTTTTATACTTGAGTTATTGACGTTAAATCTTTTATAAGTTACTCACATTTAAATGCTTTGTTATTCAAGTTTGTCATAATACTTGCTAATTGGTAAAGGACTTTCTATTTAAATACCAGTATTTTAATTGACGTAGTTGAAATAAGTGATTTGGTGAGACAGAACGAGTGGATATAGCGAGATGCGTTGATTAAATAAGTGAAAATGATAGTTACCTTTGAAGTGTTTTTTTTTCTGTGGTTAATGGACCTTATTAGCAGAATAGGTATCAAATTTCCAAATAACAGCAAAAATGAAATAACTATATATAATAATAATTTCTGATAATAAATCTCACTTAATAGATATTTTTCAATGCTAAATTTCTTCAAAAAAAATAAAAACACACAACTAAATTTCTTTTAACTCTCTTCAGAAATTTAATTTAAAATACTCATATTTTGTGACCAGATAATGTTTAATTTCCAATATTTCTATTAACATTTGAATTTTGTTTTTATAATAATGGAAAGTGCTCAGTTCTGAATACACTTAGAGCTTTTGGAAAGTTTCTATACCTGTAGATGGCAGCACGAATGATTGGTAAACAATTCTTTTTCTGAAACATCAAATAACTTTTTTCTTGAAAGCAATGAATGGAATCTCCATGGAAGACTCACAATAAAGGATTTTTCTTATACATCTTCTCAGAAACGTTCTATTTTCTATATTACAAAAAGAGCCAAGTTGGACACTTCTTTAAAGGAATATTTTTAATTAAATTCTTGTAATTTTTACAGATATTTTAGGGACGAATTTTAAAGATTCCAAGCAAGCTAGAAAACGAGTTTTCTTTTGTTCTGATTAAATATCCCCGAATGAAAATCTCTTTTCTATGAAAAGGAACATTCTATATTGATAAATAGAGACGTTAAAAAAAGGTTTAACATTTGTTTTACTTAGGAATTTAGATAGATAAACTATCACCTTATTTACATAATCATTACGATGAATTTAAATAAGAATTATTATCTTTAGAATAGATTAAGATGTTACACAGTGAATAAAGTTTTTTTATCTATCAACTAGAGGATGATTTTATTTGTAGTACCCATTCCTTTAAAGAAGTTCGTTGAATTCATCTTAGCATTATTAATAGCATATGCGGATAATAAATAAATAGAAACTTCATTAACATTCGAGTGCAGTTCCTTGTTGTAAACGAGTTGGGGGATTTACCATTCGCTAACAAATCTGCATACATAATAAAAATCAAGGAACAAAAAGAGATTAATTGCACAATTGATGCAATCTGTCGGAAGAACCTCTATTAGTATTCGAATTGCATAATATACTACTAAATAATTAGCTGTCCGTCCACAACGAGTCGGTTTTTGCATTTTTCATTAATAAGCCATTTGAAAAGGTAACAAATAAAAATAAACAGGAGAATTAAGCGTTATTTTACTCACTTTTTCAAGTAAGAGATCGAAACTTTACTATCAATCAATTGAAATAAAATTAATCAGTTTGTAATTAACAAACCAAATATTATTCCATTTATCTTTGATAGTCTCGTTTTATGTCTTTAAAAGAATTCAAAAGTAAAATGTCGAAATTATTGTGAAAACCTTTAAAATATATTTCATTTTATGTCTTTAAAAGAATTCATTAATTAGAATGCCGAAATTATTGCTAATACTGTATAAAAGACCAGATAAACAGAGAGAGAAAAAAGAGATAGGACACTCATCCACCTAAGAAATATGTGTATTCCATTAAGATTTGCTTTCATTTTTCTTTTTTTGTTTTCTTTTTCAAACTTAATTATATATTTTAAATAATCGTACAATTTTGAGTGCTTTTATTCTCATATAAATTAATATCCCGCTCCTGAAATGTTATAACTTTCATTCACTAGAAAAAAACTAATTTGATTTCTAATTTTATTCTCATTTTATAATTATCGAGCATTTTATATAAAAATCGAAATGAAATGAAAATGAAAGTTTTTCATGCCAACTCGAAATAAATAATGAGAGCTCTGATTTTAAAAGTAACTGAAATCATTGACCATCCGATCAATAATTAATTAGAATAGGAAGCCGTTAAATGCTTATGGATCACATCCCATGCAAAAGAATTAATCTACATAGTTGACTGACTTTGTCTTGTAACTTCCGTTAAAAGATTAGATATTATAAAATCAACAGATTGTCTTTTTCTTCCCCTTTTCATTATACAAATGAATAAGGAAGCTCCTAAATTTTCTTTTGACTGATTAAATTTCTTTTTTTGTTGTTCATCCAGCATTTGGAATTGAATTAATGAGACGTGACGTTTTCCGACATCTTTGTTTATTTTTGATCTGGAGCAAGCCGGGTAAGAAGAACCTTTTTCTTCTAACGCTTGAATGATCGTATCAAGGGATGGTAAAATATTGCGTAAATCTTGTTTGCAGACGCCTTAACTCGATCAATTGAAGCTGAGCAATCGTTATGTTTTTCTTTGTAATGCCACTTTATTTTATGAATAATTGATTTTTGAATTTCGAATTTACTGATGATGTTAAGGCTTTGTGTCTGTCGTTTCCATAACGAAACGCGAAGTTTGATTGGAAATAGAGGTACATTTATAACTTAGTTGATTGTATCACCAGAGTTTAATAAGTTCTTTTTGCAAGATTTATTGTTTTTCTTTTCTTACCAAAGAATTGATATAATTTTTTTCTAAGTCTGATATCTTTTTAAGACTTGCTTATTAAACAGTATATCTCTGGCTAATATAATGGTAACCACTTCCAAATAATCTTCCATTAAAAAAAATAACACGACGATATTACACAATTATAAACAGAAACACATCCATTCTTTAAAAGGGAAAACTATCTGATAAAATTTTTAAATTCATTTCAGAAATCTTTTATACAACAATTACATATTTTAAGTACAGTTTAGAGAAATGTGGGAAAAAAACAGTGGATGATTAAGATGTAGATAAAAATAATGATTTACTGTTTTCACAGACTACAGCATTTAACTGATAAAATTTTTCAAGGCACACGCTGATAAAAGAAAAAAAATCCATTCTAAGTTCATTCTCATTCATTATTTCAAAGAAAAGTGCATTAAGAATATATTATTTCTGAAAATAAAAATAATAAGTTATTATTTCAAATGATGTTATTTTCCTGACTGCCGTCTTTTATTTAAATAGCTTGATTGTACGTAAAAAAAAGGTGTAAATGAAAGCTTAGTAAATAATACGTTCTAACCGCAAATGAAATTTGTACGGAGAATTTGGAGTTTATAAAAAGACGTACATTACATGTTTCTGTACAAAGAATTTTAAAATTAAAGAAAGAAGCGATTTAAATTGTTGAGAAAATGTAATTTCCGTTCTCATCATTTAAATGTTTCATGTTAAGTAAGACTATTGTTTATTTTTCATCATTAAATGTATAATTTGATTAGCCTTATTATATGTATGTACATTTAATATAGTATCAAATACTGTACACGAATGAGGGAAATGTGAATAGCTCTGTTTACTATTGCATACGGTCGGTTCTTCTGTGTACAATGCTAAATAAAATAAATTACTAGTTAGATAAGTATTTATTGATTTATAGCATTTTATTAATGTATCGAATAGTAATATCAATTAATTTTTTGCTCTAATGGGGAATTATTGTTGGTGAAAAAAAAGATAAACAATGATATTAGGATAAAAGTTTCCGTCTATAGAAAACAAGAAAAAGAAGAAAAAAAGAAAGCAAATGAAATAAATAATTGTAGAAATGGCAGGAAAATGCAACAAAGTTCAAAGATATTTATAAAATAAAAACATCGCAGATAATTAATTGAAAAAAAAAAAACTTCAACGATTTATTTCCTATTTTATCACTTCGAATATAATGTTTGAGCAAATATTTCAACACTTACATAAAAGATGATGAAAGTTTTCATGATATATATGGCAAATATAGTTATTGCACCTGCCTTTTTAAACAATTGCATCATCTAAATGCAATCGAAGTACAGAAACTTTCTTTCAAATTTGAAATATATTAAAGGCTCAGTAGCAGCTGCAAACGTTTTATCACAATGTATAAATAAACACACGTTATTAAAAATAATCGTGTTTATTCCTTCACTCTTCAGTGAAACATTATTGTTTACTTGATTACCCCGCGTGTATTTTATTTATTTTTGAATCATTTGTTTTTGATATGTGAGTATCAGTATCGAATCATCAGGCGTAGAGTGAAAAGTCGCTAAGACATAAAAAAGGCAAAGGGAGGCATTGTAAGGGATAAATGTGGATATATTTTTTTTAAAAATACGGCGAGATTCTCCATATTTATACTATATCCGTCCTTTTTATATTTCTAATAATGGATCTCTGTGTCACAAGAAAGAATCACGATTAATATAAAAGTATTATTCAGTCCCCCGATGTATTCAATAATCAAATCATGGGGTTCTTGTATAACAACTTTAAAGATCTCAGTAGCTTTAAATCATTTAATTCATCTTTTGCGAGTAATGAGAAAAGTTGTCGGTATGTATCGCCTTGAATCTTTTGGTGGTAACAAAGAGAGGAGCCGGCTTTTCAAGAAAGGGGGGAGAGGGTAGAGGAATCAGTCGTTTTCGAAATCGGAACGCACTGAGTGATGTGAAATGTTGGATGTCGACATATCATTTTGCCCTGAGAAGTTTTTTTTTTCTCTCTCTTTTTTCTTTAAACCCTGTTCCGTGGGAAATGGACGTTTGATTCATGTAAGTGATATTTCGTACCAATCATTTTCTGTTTTGACGAGTTTCAGTCGCAAGGTCATTATTACTATTAAGAAGACAAAGAATCCTGTACCTGCAAGAACACACACACACACTCGAAATAAAAATAAAAAGAAATGGGGGGGGGAGGAACAGCTTCGATTTATGTTCAGCTTAATTTATATAGTTTTAAAGCTGCGCAAAAACTCTTCATTATAAAACCACAACTATATAATGTTCTTATTTTTAGTAGAAAATATAGTGTATTTTTGTATTTTTATAATACACGAATTCACGAAGTAATCAGGTATTGCTATTAAAATATGCAGAATATGGCAGATTTTTTCATTAAATCAAGAAATTAAAACAATTGTTGTAGAAATTTGCTTAATTTTGTCATTAATGACAAATCTAATTGCGGGTGATTAGTTATGGCTGCTAAAATTGTAAATGCATACATATATATTTTAACTACGCGAATATTTAAATGCTCGTGAAAATAAAGAAGAAATAATTCTTGCTTTAATAAAATATTTATATGAATTTATAAAAAATAATAATAAAAACACGACGATTTTTCTCTACCTTTTAATCTTTGAAATTCATATAGAAAGCTTTTAGATAGAGAATGCAATATCCAATGATTCATTGCCTCATGGATTAACTCGATAAAAAAGGTGTTTAAAAAACAATTTCCTTGATTATAATTACAATTAAACACTAAAAAATACAAAAAAAACTACAAAACTTTAAAAATATTACTCTTTATTTGAGGATTGACAAGATTCCTACATATTTTAAGCAACTTAATTTAATAATAAAAAAAAAGTTTAAAAATGAAAGAAAATGAGACTAATTACTTTTGAAATTTATTGAGAAAGTCTCAAAAGGAGAAAATTTAGCGTTAAAAATTAAATAAGCATTTTTAAAGTTAGCAACAATTCAAATTTTAGGCAAAATACATTTTAAAATATCCTGTAAGGTGGAATTTTCTCGATTTAACAATAAAAAATAATTTCATCATACTCAGACATTATAAAATTAAAAATTCAATTATAAACCATTTAAAAATTAATAAGAATATGATGAATTATTTTTTTAAGAATTTGTAGAGAAAGGCTCTGGGATCATAATACGTTAGCAAGAAATTCATTGTCAAAGCAACGCGAAAAAATGAGGGCAAGGCTATGAAACTGGGAATATCAGGTTTCCCCTTTATTTGCCTCATCTTGTTTTCTTTGTCTGCTGCTTATGTGCTGAAAACTGAGCTGACAATTTTTATATGAAATAATTTCGATAAATGATTACTTTATTCAACTGAAACAAAAATCATTTAATACAATTTACCTAATCAAGTGTTTTATCTTTTAAAGATAATTGTGTAGATATTATTTCAGAAAAAAGTGCTTAAAATGTTCGGTTCGCTTCACTGATTTCCTTTGTTTAATGGCAACAAAGATTGAAAATCAGATCGCAACTTTTATAATGAATGATAATGTTCTTAACAACAGTAGTTTAACAATTTTAATAGTTTTGATAGCTATAGTTTTCTTATTTGTTTAAAAAGTAAAGCCTTTTTTTTGTGTGTGTATTACTGCTTTATGGAAGTTGTAAAGCAATGGGGATGTAAAATATTTCTTTGTTTAAAGAATTTCTCTTATTACATTCAGAATAAATCTGGTCAATTTTTTTCTGCTTATTTTTTTAGAGTGAATACTACATATCACTTTGCTAGCTTTTGTAAAACTACTTCGGTTTAAGTATCAATTACCTTCTATTATATTGTGTTGAAAGAATCGTCCAAAAAATGAAAAGGTCAGTTTATTTTTTAATTTTGTTTTTAAGAAAATCTCTAAATGTAAAAATCGCACAGAAAACGACTAGATGTTCCTATGGCTTTAAATCTTCATTTTTGATTTTCGTATAATATTTCCATTTTCATAAATGCTGATTTACGTTTATTTTAACAGAAGAGTGTTATTCGCAGCATATCCAGCTTTGATAAATATTAGCAAACGTTAATCATCAATGGATTAAATATTTATATATTATTTTTAATATGTATCAATATAGTATGCGTTCGTAACCCAATATCAATGAAAAAAATGATAGAAATGTGAATTTCTTCTAAATACATGAAGATTGGTAATAATCTCCCTTTTTTTTAAATATACGATGTGTTTTTTGCATTTAGAAAAAAGTTTTTATAATTCTTCTTTATTCTTTTTTCGCTAGCATGCAATTCATTTTTTTTGTTCTAATAAATAAATCATTTTTATTTTAAAGCCAGTCTTTAAACCTTTTCGTTTATATTATCTCGAATGATCCTAAAACAATTTTTGACATCTATGAAGAAGATTCATTGACCAATATAATCTTCTCACAACGAAATCAAAAACAAATAAAGATATTTAGACAGTGAATTAGTCACTGATGCACTCATACTAAGCGAATTAATCAGATTTGAAAAACCGTCTATCCATCGTTGAAAAATATCACTTATGATTTTCTTTCTCACATTTTGCAAGGAAGCCAGATAACACATGTTTTCGCTATTGCCATCCTGCCCTAAGGCGATTGTGCCTCCAATAAACAATGATTTAGAAAGTGATAGAGAGGGAAAAAGCAGAGTAAGAAAAAATCTAGGACACGCTCCCCCAATGCAGTGCCCCATTCATTATCATTACTGCCTGCAGCTTCCTTTCCGTCTCTAAGAACTGCCAGCCTTCTTTTTCCCCGGGTGACTGCTAACTTTAGACTATACTTGTTGAGGAAAATGAACAAAGAAAGTGACCTAATAGATCTTTACCTTAGACCCGAGGCTCCAGTTATCGATGATCCACATCGCTCTAGGTGAAAATCCAGCGATTTGATTTGTCCATCAGATTCTCTGAACCATCCCAAATTTCCAACTGTTGCAAAACGACCACTGCCCCTTCCGTATAAATACGGCCGGATCTTCTTTCCTTCATCACTTGAGTTTGAGTTGTTCATTTTGTGACACCATCGGAGCACCGATCACTATTGGATTTGTTTACATTTAGAAACTCACTGCACTATGAAGTTTTTGGTAAGTGGTTTTGCGATCTTTGATTCGCCTCGTGTGTTGAAAGAATTGTGGCTTGCGTTTAAGAGAGGCGCGTGTTTTTCATTAATCCTGTCTAGAGAGATCCCTTTGTTTGTTAAAAGTTGTTTTTCCAACTCTCTTGTTGTTTTGTTGTATTTTTTATTGCCCTGATTTTTTTAGTGTTTTTCTTTATATATTCCTTTATATGTTATTTTTTTCTTAAATGTAAATACTTTGACGAAATGCTATAATTCTTGCCATTTAAGTTACCTCAGTTATAAGCATAGAATCAAGAAATGATTTAATTTTTGTGCAAAACTAATTATTAATTAAGTAAAAAATATCTACTGTTTCAGTATCCTTATCTATTAACAAAACTGTGTATAGTATTAAAATTAATTACAATTTTACAAATTTGATAAATTTTGTCGCAAAATTTAATCGAGTAATTGAAATAAAAAATTTGGTCTCAAATTTCTGAAACTAAATATATATGAGATTCACCTCTTTTTTTTTAATACTACTTTTCACATAGTAAAATTTGAAATTTTCAAAAACAAATGCAAAAATATAAGTTATCTAACTGTCTGAAATATGATAACTTGAAATATGCAGAGAAAAATAATTAACTAATAAACAGCTTCTGGAACTCGGAGCTTGGGAAGGTTTTTGTTGTGCTTCGAATCGCTATAACTGTACTTAGTTGCTAACAAGTTCCGAATAAAGCTTTATAGAAATTAAATGAAATATTTCATTCGGGTAACTTAAAAAAAGGAAATGAATTTTTCTTGTAGCATAATTCATTAAAATAGCGTTTGCTTAAATAATAAAAAAATGTCATTAAAAATATTATGAGCGTATTTTGATATTTAAATTTTCGAGAAATAATGCTTAAATTCTCAAACACTGCAAAGTAAAGACATTTCTTTATATGTTAGATATTTATTTAAATTTCAAATAATACTATCCTTTGAATACAAGCTCACTTAGTTAACAAATAATTAAAATTTAAAGATTTCAACCGGTGTTTTATTTACAGCTTATAAGGGGGAAAAATTTGATTTGCATGCCTTCGAAACCTTAGATACAACGAAATTTTTTATTATCAAAATTACAAGCTCGTTTAGGAATAGTTTACATTTTGTCTCGTGTTGCATTTTTTTTCCAACTGCGTAGTGTTAAGGAGTAAATAATTAAGCTTTTAAGACTCACGTTTTGGTTTCACAACAGTTATTTAAAAAATTTCCTGCTTAATGAGAAAAACGAATTGAGAGAAGGAATTTGTAATTCCTAATATTGCAAATGAAGCTCCACTAAGACCCAGACAAAAGAAAAGATAGGCTTAAAATTTCTCTACGGAAAAGGTGATTATATCTGGGGAGACGTTTGACCTACATGGAAGGCCCCAAATTAAGGGCTAGACTAAAGGGGCCCAATATAGGGAGTTGCTGCGGGTCATCGCGGTTATACCGGGCTCACATTAAACGCCATGCATGAGTCGAAAACAGTCTGCTTCTTCTTCAAGCTTAATTATGAGGATGATTGTCGCGTTCAAGGTAAGTCACAAGAAGTTATACGTAGTTTGAAGTTTCCAGAATTTATTTTAAGTTATCATTAGTAATAAATAAGTTGTTTCAGTTAAATCATTATTATATATGCCTAGAAGAAAGTGTCTTTAATTAAGTAGTAACAACTTAAATGATATTTCGGCAGTAAAAACAATTTAACTATCTGACGTTTCCGTTTTTTTAGACCGGAATTTAAGCAATTTTCTTCTCACCACCCCTTTTCGTTATTAAAATTTTTTCACTACCTAAATTAGATAACAAGAAAAGAATAATCGTACAAAATTTTATTTGAAATGTGAGATTTTTATGAAACATTTTGAGCCGAGATGACTTTCGTTAACTAATTTTTGTGACAAATATTGAAGGATTTGAAAGACGGAAATGTTACGGAAGTGTCTGCTACTTTCTATGGGGGTCGCGATCTGTTATTAAAATCTTTCATACTGAATTTGGCGACAATAAATAAATTAGATAAGAAAATCAGTAATATTTTTATATGCATCAGATTTTTTACGGGATAAAGATTATCTTCTTCCATCCTTAGAAAATGTAATATTTTATGAAATAATTATGATAAAATTTAATTAATTTACAGTAAATCAAAAGTTAAAATGTGAAGATTCATTTATAAAAAGCTTGGTTTTATATATAGTAACAATTATTATTTTTAATTGTAATAAATAATTCATCTGCAAGAATTCCTTTTTTATCTGAAATATCACGTATTAAATGTATAAAAATGTTATTAAGTAGTAAAAAAATATTTAATTCAAATATATAAGATAATGCTAAATATGTACTTTTTGTTATGAACTCATTCCGTTAGAATTTGTGCCTGGAAAATAATAATTTCAGTCTGTTTCTGCCTGAAAAACCACTGAATGAGTAATTTTGATTTGTTTACAGGTTGGCATTTGCCTCTTCGTCCTCTTGGCATGTGCCTTTTCCCAAGATTTCGACGGCTTTGATGGATTCGATGCCTCTTCCTTTGGTGGTGCCAATTTTGGTGGGGATGATCTATCTGGATTTGACGGGTCAAGTTTCGCCGGTCTTCCAGATGGAGCTGGCTCTCTTGGTGGTTCCGATTTTGAGGGAGCAGGAGGAGATTTCAACCTGGGACAATTTGGAATTGGAGAGTCTGGCAGATTTGAGGGAGACCCGGGACTTTTTCTTAGGTTTCAGAAGAAGTGAATGAATGAAATCAAAAGAAATGTGTAAGTTAATATTTCATTTTCTCTCTTTTTATGTGTGAATAAATTCATGGTCACTAATTATTTGCAACAGAAACGGAATTTTTTAAAGTTAATATTAAATACAATAAAGAACTGGCTTTATTACCACTTTGCACTAAGAAATTATTAAAAGTAGTTTATTACACCAAAATTTAATCTCTAATTAAAAGTATTAAAGATTTTCATGTTATATAAAATTAATTATTAATGTATTAATTTTTCTTCCTTAAAGAAGTGAAAATAGCGGTTATAGTATTACAGAAAAAATTAAAAATTGATGTTATTGGTATCAAATAGCGAATCTTGTGACTTTTTCTTTTTAATTAAAAAAAAAATTTTTACAAGCCAGTCATGAGAATTTAAATGATCGTTTTTCTGAAATGAATTCTGAGATTAACGGTATTATATAATACTTTTAATGTTATGTTTCTTACAAAAATTTATAATAATAATAATAAAATAAGTATAAAAAAAAGTGCTAATGGATATTTTTATTATTTTTTTTAGAAAACAAATTCTTTTTTACCTAATTTGATTTCCAATCGGTAATTTTAAAGTAAATCAAATTTAAATTTATTTTGAACGCATATAAAATCCTCAGTAAGCTAATTACGTTTCTTCCGATTTTCATTAGGAGCTTATTGTTGTTTAACCATAGATTGTCACTAATAATCAAATTACAATGGATATAAAATGCATCAGTAAATCATTTATAACGCATTATTTAGATTTAAAAAATGTTAATATATTTTTTAATGTGCTCTGTGAATAATATCATTTTCCTTGATAGATGAATGTGTTAAAAATTTCGATGTAAATAAATTATTTAAAAACATTCCAATATTAATTGAATATGTTTGAGTCAATATTTTAAAAAACGTTTGAAATTAATTGAAAATCTTGAACTTTCTTTCGAAGTTGAATTTGCCAGTATTTTGAAAATAATATTTTCATATGATGAAATTGACATATATGGCGCACTTGCTGTCTAATTTTTCAATCTAATTCGCATATTAATTAAAAAATCTAAACTTTAGAGATTACTAACATTTCAGAATGAATGTTAACAAAGAATAATTTAACAATATTTAATATTTTAAATATTATAGATCAAAGTCTAATTGAAGTCAAGTCCATGTTATAAAATTTTTCATTTTTCTCTTTCTCCGTGACCATGCAAGTCAATTTTTTAAAAACATTTTTCTACAATACTTCATTTTTAGAGTTGAATTTATTTACGTGACTTCAAAATCACATGGCAAGTAGTTTCGTATTCCATCTAACATCGTGCAGTTTCATGTTTTAAAAAATTAAGTTAAATTGCATTGAATCCGTAGATTTAACAGACGTTCAAACTTGACGAGTGTCATCTGATCATCTGACCTTGAGTGGATTCCATTGCCTTTTAAGTGGATTCAATTCGTTCAATGTTTTCAAAATAGTATACAATATTTTTTCCTAAATAACCTATTTGCATTGGTTTCAGTTTATTGACATTAGTGTTGTTATTTTTTTCAGGTTGTACAGAGCTTGTAAATAGGCATGTATGGGAGGCGGTGAAATTATACATTAATCCAAAATGCATCCAGCATTTCATTCAGCTTCATCCAAATTAAAAATGGTCGTCTTGGAAAATTTATAGAAGAGATGGTCATTTATGATTCTGTAAATAGTAATTGTTTGCATTTACTATCATGTTATGTCTTACTCGTTCTTTCTGCTGTATATAGATTAGTTGTCACTGTTTTTAGTTTCAATTCGTAGAATAGGGAAATTTTAATATTCTGTTGTATTATTTTATCTCATTCAGTGCAATACACAGTATCAAAGACTGACATTTAATAAAGGGTAGCATTTTTGGCTTTTTTTTTTAAAGTTCGCTCCTGCAAACTCATTTTCATTATTTGTTGATTTCCATTAATTTTATTCAAACTGATGCTAACTTCTACTTCCTTTTTTATATATTATTATTACATTTAAATTCAAATGATATTTAAAATATTGATAGAATACAGAAGAGATATTTGTATTTCTGAAAGAATAATCAATCAAAATAGATTAATAAAACTTGCAATTAGCAGATTTCCAATGTTTGTACCTGATGAAGAAATCGAATTCCATCCAACGATTTCTTAGAAAATATGTGATTGATGAGACCATCTAACAAGTAAAATGCACCCTTTATTGATGATGGGATACTTTATATTAAAGAAATTTAATTAAAAAATTTAGTAAGTAAAATAATTCGGAATTTAAAACATAAGATATTAGAACATGCAGCCTAAAGAAAATTTCACAGACGATAAAGTTTTTAAATAAAACTGAATTCTATGTGACAGCATGTACTCGTATACTCGGAAGAACGCTCCAAACTAGAACCATTTCGAGTAAAGCAGACGATATTCCTTAAAATATGAAATTCGCCAGCAATGATAAATAAAGAATTAAACAGCATAAATCTAATTTCAAACTTGGTGAACTTTGATACTAATGACTGTAAATGAATAAGAATTGATAAGGAAAATATTTTAGTAATAAGAGAATACTTAAAGAGAATATTTTAAAATATTTAATTCTTTTTTATTTTAATTAGTCAATATTTGGAAATAGTCAATATTTGAAATGAAAAAGTTTAATTTACTTCTGAATATAGATAACAAGAATAAATATGCAGTACATCTTTAAAAAGTTAATAGTACTTATAACTCGAAAATGTGTGGTCCAGTAATGTACTGTTCGTAGTTCAGTACTGGGTCAATTTTTTGCTCATATAGCTGGGTGTATTGGTGTTCATGAAATAACATTGACGGATTTGAATGTGTTGGATATATAATTGTTAATAGACATCTATTTGGGATACAATGGAAGTGAAAGTCTAATAATTCATGTACATATTTTTCGTATATATTTTTATGAGTATATAGATTTGAATTCTTGTTGTATATAATTGATATCGTATTGTTATAGACAGTTTTATATATAAAGGGAAAGAATGCAATACATTCGTAGTGGTCTTCTGACTCCTGTCCCTTCGCTCATGCGTATGTGATGATCTTGAGTGGATAAATTTGTTATTCCTTCTGTGAAGGAACGATAATTGATAACAAAGAAAGGCAAAAAAAAAGTAAAAAAATGTTGTAGTGTCTAAAGTGTTTGTGTATGGTTCTAGTGTAGGGAAAGACTTAATGATGGTTTATTGGGTTAGAATTAGAAAGCTGGAAAAAAGTAAAAATTGTTATATTTTCTAAGTTTTTATAGTGTTATTGTAGAAAATCTGGAATGTAAAGATCTGAGTATCAATAAGGTGGAGGCGTTGGGGTATTGTAATACAGGTATAAAGGGTGTGGATTTGGGAAATTTAAGGATTATTAATTTTCCTTTCCTGGTGTGGTTAATGAAATAATTTATTATTTGTTTAATTTAATTACATTATTTTAATTTTGTAACGAAAATGTTACATTCAATGGAGGTACAATTCTAATAAATTTAGCAGTAGATTTCTTCAGTAAAGAAATCAAATCTACTGACTATTCTAAATGTTTGTATTAAACAATTGGGTTTTGGAGAGACTAACATTAGAAAATATATTGTGTATTATTACTAACAGGGTTTACTAAAGGTTTTATTTCGTTTAAATTTGTGTATATTCTACATAATTTTTTTATCCTTGAATGAAAATACTCCTAAGAGTTAAAGTTAGAAAAAATAACTTTCATTATTAAGCATTCTATAGCACAAAATAGTCGTTTTAATAATTGCAATCAATTTCATTAAGATTAATTTTCAGCACATCAACATTAATGAAATAAATTTGCTTCAAAATCATTTATGTTCATTGGTTTCATTTGATATACAAAATTAATGAATTGTTTAGGTAAGTAATGCTCATGTTAATGCATAAAGTATTCTGTGCATGCTTCCTCTACAAAGATAAATGAACGCTGCGTTTTTGTATTTAATACGAAATGAAATTTAATTAATTCTAATATACAAAAAGTTAAAATTTGCTGCATATAGTTATGCAATAAAACATAATTGTTGCTCTAATTTATTACATAAATTATAGTTTTTTGAGAATAAAATTATTTTATGCTGCTGTTAAAGTTACATTTTTGATAAATTGATTGTTACTTTCATCTGCAGAGAAGTTAAAGGTAAATAATATTATACAAAATATTATTATTGCTTATATAAGAATAATTACATTGTCCAATAAAATCCGAGAAGTATACTAAGCATTTTTATTTTATATTAGATAGTTTTCTAAATTTTCTGATATTGATAAAAGATACTCTTTAAAAATCACCTTTTTTAACGGCACTCTACTTTATGCTCTTACAAAAGTTATGATTTATTTAGAAATAGATTAGTTACGATATATCTAGAAAATTTAATAACAGACAAATGAATATTACTATCTTTTTATGTTATTTTATATTTCAGTAATGCAGTGTTTAAATTTTTTAAAAGTCAAATAATCAGTTCAAATTTTGAGGAAAAAGTTTGTAGCGTTGCATTTAACTAATGCATTTTTTAAGTCACATTTGCATATTTAAAACACTATAACTAATAATTACACCCAAAATTTTTAAAAAAAGGAAAAATCCTTTCGAAATTTAATAGTATGATGCATTAAAAATGTCTTATAAAGTTGATTATTTGATAAAAAGTAAATTAATCATTGAATTTCTGAAAGATATAGTTGTATTTTTATGTGCTGAATAAGCGTATTTGTGTCAGTATTTACAAATACGTTTTTTTTTCTTCTCAATTTTGTCCGCTTGTATAAAATATTTTGAACTGCGGATTAGGCTGAAAGTAATTCTACGTCTACTCGGGCAATCGCAACAAAAAGTGTGTATCTAGTTATTACTGTATTTTTGTCTTATGTGTTTCTTTTTTATATGCTAAATGTGGAGGGCTATTAACCATTTTTATTATTCCATGATTACATGGAAAATGTTTACATAGGCGGAAGAAGAAACAGAAGCCAAATGTAAATAGATATTATTAAAATGGCATTGCTGATAGTAGCTATCTCTATTATGTTCAAGATCATGCGCTTATCTTAGATTCATGTCTAATTCATTCTAAAAAACTGATAAGGTAAAAAAAAATGTAAAAAAAAGACACATAAAAGGTGTATAATATTTTGCAATTGATTTTTTTTAAATGTTGGCAAAAACATGGATGAAATTTCATATTAAAGAAAGGGAAAGTGTTTTAAATTTAAAAGGAATTTTTTTAAAAATAATGATCTTTACATAAGCGCATGTGAGGAATTATATCTATTTTTTATTACTCCTGCCTAAAAGAAGTAATAAAAAATTTGACCAACTTATTGAAAACAAGAAAACAAGAAAAAAATAGAAAAAGAAAATATTTAAAAAAAAAACAAAAAAAAGTAACAAATGTTTTAAGTCTTACTGTTTTTTTTTTTTGGCGTTTTTAATTTTTTTTAAACCCGAAATATTTCGGAGGACACTGAGTAAAGCAATGAACGGATAAAGCTATACAGCTGAGTCAATTTTTAAGCCCGGTGTTTCTTGTTATGTATTGTTGCATGGTGGTTTGGGTCTATACTATTATCCTTAGATTAAATATATTAAGATAGATATACATACATTTACTCTCTGACATATGATATTAATATTGTAATATGGGATACTTATCATTATTATTGGTTTACTTTATTACTTTATGTAATACTTATTATTTTGTAGGCTATTTGTATCTAATGGGAGATATATATAAAATACATAAGTCGCGAATATTGCACATTTGTTCATATACTATTGTTATCATATATTAATTAGTTTATTGTTTAACTTTTAGAGATATTTATTTTAAAGGGTGGATAATGCCATGGCATTTCGTCCAGTATGCCCTTTGCTCATGCTATTGTGATGATTAGATCAATTTCATATTGCCTCCTTTTGGATTTGCAATATAAATTGATTGGTGTTTGGGATCAATATATATTCTTTTGTGGTTTTGATTCTTGTATACTGAAAATATTTGGGTATGTAGAAATGAATTTGTAGGAAACATAGGTTTTACTATTTTATTAGTATTCGAGATGTTTTGGAATATCTTTGGTATTAGCTTTAATAGATGCCTACACTGCTCGGATGGCCCAAACTCTAACGAATGGCCTCTAACTCGAAAAGACGAAAGTTTTAACATTTCATGTCTGGTGCAGGCCAAGATGCATTTTTATTTCATATATGATAAGATTTTTAATTACTAAAAATCATATCATATAGGAAATAAAAATGCTCAGAAAATTGCATTTCCCAAAATTTTATTCATAAATTAATGAAAATTAGTGAATTATATTTGAAAAAAGGGATATAAGAATTAATGTAAAAGACTTCGATAATCAAAGAGCATGTGAATTATGTAAATGTCTGCTTCAATAGCATTAAGTTTATTATGATCTGTAGAAGTAAAAATTAATTTCAAAACCAAAATAGAGAATATTGAGACTAGTTATATATAATAGTTTGATGATAAAAGATTAATATAAAAATTAAAATTATATAATAAGAGCCAGGTTTCACTTATGAGTATAGTGTAGGCCTCTACTTGGACGTTATTTAGCTTAAGTAGAACTACTAAAAGAATTATGATTATCATTAAGGGATTGGGGATATGTATAGAATTATAATAAAAACGTAAATAATAAGCATTTGAGAGTTATAAGTACTAATAATTTTTTCGAGATTTTCTTACATAAATCAATTTGTTGTGTTTGTGTTCTTTTGTAATTATTTTAAGATTAAATAGTTCAATTTTTGTGATGATTTTGATTATTTAATTATTGCTGAGTTGATTTCTAGGCAAAAGGAATATTTTTTGTTAATATAACTGAAGGTAATTATTGATAATTTTTAACAGTTCAGTCTTTGATACTGACAGAGAAGGAACGAGATAAACTGTATATATCTATCCGATTCATATTTTTTTCAGTAAAATTGGCAGCCAGCAATGTGTTCATTTGTACATATCTGAAAAAATATTTTTGTTTGTAAACTATTGACAGGCTATTATCAATAGTAGCATGACGTATTGTATCTTATAAATGGGATTTAATAAAAGCTTCAAATTTTCATCAAAAATGTTGTTTTTATTACTTATGTTGTATTTTATAATCATATTATTGAGAACAGAAGAATCACATAATTACTGAAATGACCGGAAAAGAGACATTAATTTGATTCATGTTGAACTTACTACAAATGAAAGTTGAGGTTTTTAAGATGGATACAATAAAAATTTGAATATCTTAAAAATTACTTTAATATATTGTTTTGATCGTCATTCTTTAAAATACAAAAAAATCTTATAGTTAATTTTATTAAATTAATTGATAATAATTATAGTTAGTTCAAATAAAAAGGTAAAATCAACATACATTTTTTGGAGAATTACGAAAAAATATTCTTCTTAGCATGGAAGAATATATTTAGAGATTTTCTTGTATTCTAATGCTATAACTTAAATTATATTCTATTTTTATTCATAATGCTTAAAAAAATAAAAACCATGTGATTTTTTTGCAACAAGAAATTAAGTTTAAAGTAAAAAATAGCTGCAAAATAAGAAGAAATGGCCTCTCCAGTCCGAATAAAATTGATTTTAAAACATTTATTTACTGGAAGTTAAAAAATAGGGAGTTTATTATTTGCCATATGAAATTGAAGAAAGTTATTTAGTTCTATATTTTTGCAAAGCTGTTAACATTCACACTAAATTTGTATTTAAAAGCAATAAACAGTGCTATATAAAAGCTATAAATCTATAATTTATACAGTTATTAGATAATTGCTTATCTAATAAATAGAAATATTTAATTCAAATTTAAGAGTAAGACAATTTTTATTAAAAATATAGAAACTAGACTGATAATTTCGTAAGATGAATTGTTCTTTCTTGATGTACCTGATGATTATTCAACCACTTACTACGCTGTCTTATCTACATCAGATCACTTTCATTAGAATAGAATCGTGTGCTGTGTTTTTCAATGTTCTTAGGAGCTAGTTTCTAAAATTTCTGATACATCTACATAATCGTAGACTATCACTCTCTCACGATTACACACACACACACACACACACACACACACACACACACACACACACA
>JAOUZG010043946.1:617520-664021 GCA_026289955.1 Argiope argentata | reverse complement strand
CACACACACACACACACACACACACACACACACACACACACACACACGCACGCACGCACGCACGCACGCACGCACGCACGCACACACACACACACACACACACATTTGCTTTCTAATTTGATATAGCAATAACATTGGGCATAGTGTCTTATCAAGATTTAAAGTAATTGATTATGTGGTTACAATTTTGAGCTGCGATTTGTTATAATTTGACAGAGATTGTTGTGGAACTTTTTTTGCGTCTTTTAATAATGAAGATATCGGTAATTTTTCTCTTAATATAAAAGGTCGTCGTCCTTCTGCATTCAAAAATCATATATCACATAGACGTCATCGATATGGATAATGGTAGACTGTGCTACCTTTTCTGATAATCGTGATTTTAAAACTTCTATTTTATTTAAAGCAGTTCGAAAATTTTTGTACGATTCTTCTAAAAAAGTTACTCAAAAACTCTTGAAATATTCCTTTTGGTTAAAAGTAATTACTTAAAAATTATATTTGACTTTGAACGAGTCTATAAACTTGAATTATTCCTTTCTGAGGCTCTCAGTGAGTTACAATCCATTGTGAAAAATATAGAGCATCCACATTTCGCATTTGGTAAATATATAAATAATCCATATATATATATTAACTTTTCAGTTATTGTCATAGGGAAGTATTGTAATATTCAAAAAAAAAATTAAAAGTAAGATTTTAAAGAATCTCCACATTTCATACTTCCGTATCTGGATTTTTTTTGAATAATGTTTAACAGGATAACTCAAAACACATTTAACTTTGGCGGATGAAATTCGTAATTTTTTTTTACATAAGATTTGTCGATTTGTATTAAATCTTGAATAAAACCCATTCAGAAGAAGTCAATTAGAACAAAAGTTAACATGACTGCCAGAAAACAAAGAAAACTAGATGGATAAAATTTGGTATATAGATTTAACATCTTAAATGCGGACATTTATCCAATCTTGAACCATATTTGTTAAAGTGTTGGTCGTCTGTACTTTCACTAATATGCAATAATATAGCTCAAAAATAGAACGACTTAATTATTTAAAATTTGGTATGTGATTTTATAACTACAACTGCAGTTATAAGTCAAATTTTAATTTCAACCGGTCGGAAAAAGGGTCTCAATCAATAATCAGTAATCGTTAAAGATCGCACTCAAACAGACTCTTTCGTAAGTGGTGATTGTCAATGGCCCTCAGTTAATAATAAGCTTATTTACCAGAGAGTGTGCGAAAGTTTTGGAAAGACCACTCCTGATGGTTTGTAAAAACAAATAAATAATAAATATCCCATTAGTGTGTAATTTTTCTTTTAATAAATAATAATAATCTGTATAAATAACATCAAATGACTTTCAATTTATTATTAATTAGTACTTATGCGCTTACGATTTTCTATCGATTACGACGATTTTCTATTGATTTTCTTACGATTTTTGATCATTAATTAAACATTACTATCGATACTAATTTCCTGAATGAGGAGCATAGTTTTATCAATAGGTCAACCGTTTTTTGGCTCAGTTTAAATGTAATTTTCACTCTTTGTTGTAAACATTCAAATGAACAGATAAAATTTAAAAAGTTAAGTAATAAAATTGCCAGCTTTCTGGCACAGAGGTAGCGCGTCTTCCTCTTGTTCTGTGAGTCCCGGGTCCGAGTACCGGTTTGGGCATGGTTGTTCTGTATTCTATCTGTGAGATGTGTGAATGTGCCTACCTGTAAAAAGGGGCTCTGCAAGTGTGTGGATGGGTGTTTCATCCTCATATGAGCTAGAAGTCAGACTTCTGACCTCCGGTGCTAAGAGGTCCATGCCCTCAGAAGCTACTGCACCCATCTTTCCGTGGTAAAAAGTGGACACGACATCATAATCATCATCAAGTGATAAATCAATTTATATTAAATAAGAATTACATATTATAATTTGTAAGTGTTATTTACTCCGACCGCCTATGTGTAAATCTGAAAATTTCTGCAAGATATTGAATTATTGCTAACCTTTCGGCATCAGCATTTTTCAAATCACTCTTTATATGAAACGTTTGCAATTAGAATTATACAGTTTAGAAACGAAGATATTATTTATATGCAATGCTATAACAACACTAAGAGGTAAGCACATTAGCTGGCGAAAATCCATATTGCAATAGAAAATAGACTTAGCTTTCAGCCCTTGTAAATACTGGGTTACTAGTTGGTGAATTTAATACTCAACGCTTATTAGTAGCCTTCAAAATGTACAAAAAATTGTAATCCCTGCACTGGCAGAGACTAGAGGACTAGTTAAATATATTATAGGTTTTTAAAACTCCATATGTGTTTGTAAGTTGTGTAATAATGAAAATTTTCTGGAAATTGCAAAGAAATATATTACTTTGCGGAATTACGTTGCGCAGTAGAACATAAATTACTTCATATAAATGCTAGATATATAAAATATAGTGCTGGATGGAAAATGTAACACAACGCTTTACTATGGTAACTCGCATGATATTCGAAAAATTCAAATGTGATTTTTACATTAGCAGAAGTTACAGGCTAGTTCAACACGTTATACATTTCTCCAATCCCTTTGTTGATTAATTATATGCTAAAGAAGTCTTACAGAAAACTTTACCTACGCACGGGACCATCAAATATTGGAAGATATCCTCCTCAAGTAAGTAGATCATAGTATACGACTTAAAATGGACTTTTCATATTTGGCTTGCCGGAAACCAAGTGCCTACTTGTTGTTGCTACTTATGGCACTTTTTCAGGCCCACTGACAAGCCTGTCAGCGATTTACACCGAGTGAGCGTTTCCCGCTTTTCAGCAGCGCTAACTAGGGCCAAGAGTATGACTTAGCTACCCACACGTCACAACCCTTTTTATGGGGCGGACTTTATTCATGAATTTTCATTTATTCATCTACAGATCGTAATTTAGATCTTGAACAGAGGACGATCAACTCTGACCCAGTATCCCCAGTAGTATTATTCTAGACATGGAGGACTTCGTGACCATGGAGGACCTGTGAGGTTCGAACTCGCAACCTAATATGACTCCAAAGCTCTCCCAAACAGGCTATACCGGCCCAAGTATGTACTTTAATTTCGCATATCGATGGATACAAAAAAAAAAACTTACACATTATGTGTAAATGGGGCCTTACTTTATAAATTTAGTAAAGAATATAGGCAAGAGAAAGAAATCAATCAAACAAATTATTTTTCTCCTTTTTTATTAGCATTTAAAATAAATCACAAGAACTGAATACGATCTTGACAATACGTCTTGTATTTGGCTAATTATATAAGTGTTAAAGAAGCGATAAGTGTATGTACAATAAATAAAATAACTGCCAACAATCCAGAATACTAGTTTAATCTACGAGAAGCTTTAAAAATGAGAATAATTTTCTACATTTACAATATCCCTTATACTGACATGGGTTCATAATCATATATGTTTCTACATTGGATATGTTGCTCAAAAATTAGAAAGATATTTTTCATCATTTCTCCCGGCTAAATATAGTTCTTTGAATACACATTAAAAATACAATCTAAAAAACTACGCTCTCTTATTCTTGATTTCTTTTTCGTTGCTCTTGCATCACAGAAATAACTGTAATATTTTACGATGCATTTACGCAGCAACACAATGTTTTTAGTTTCGGTGAAGTGAAAAAATGTAAAATGTGCTTTTTTAATTCTAAAAATAACAGACTCTTATTCTTGATTTCTTCTTCGTTGCTCTTACATCACAGAGATAGCAGTAATACTTAATAATGCTTTTACATAATAACATATTTGTTTCTGCGAAGTGACGAAATATGAAATGTGTGTTTTTAAATTTATTTTTATCTTTTTATTTATTTTAAAATCATGAGATAACAAAAAAAATATTTATCTCAAACACTTTCAAAATTACTTTAATTGCTTTTGCATTCATAAGCAATTTTGAACTGATTCATATTTGAATGTTTTATCGAAAGTATATGATTAGGAAAAATTCTCTTGACTGCTTTAATCAGTTCTTATCTTTCTACAACTTATATTATCGATTTATCATTCATAATTGATTCTTATTTTATTCTTAATTAGAAAAACAAATGAGACTGGAAACTTTTTCTGTTATTAAAAAATCTCGAAATGTTACTATGGTAAATTCACAAATTGGTTCGAGGTATTTTGACAATTTTGGCATATTTAAAGCATTCAAATTATAGATGTTGATAGGAAGTGACAAAAGTTGACAAATCCATCTTTAAGGGGTGGAAAGAAATGCGAATGAATAATAAAAAAAGAAAATGGATTCTATGGTTTTGGATTCAATGCGCGTGACATTGCGATCACGTTGTAAGCACCACCTGTCTTATGACTTCAAACGCACGTTTATTCTATGCTATGCGTTGATTAATACTGGAAGTAGCAAATGAATAAATTCAATACATAAATTGTAGGAAACATTTAATGTATGTATTCCAAGGATCTGAGCTGGCCCCTTAAGAAACATATTTTGCATTTTAGCTTTTTTTTTCTTCAAAAAATGTATTATTTTTTCTTTAAATATAATTTTTAGCTAAATCTTTGAATTGTGAAGAAATTACTTCAATAAAGCTGAGACGATTCATAAAAAAATCAATATTTAAAAACTTTTAACCTTAACAAGTTGGGAACATTTTTCATCTTACAAAAAATTATAATTTGTGTATGTTTCAGAAGGCAAAAGCTCATAAATTCTAAAAATAGAACTAAGAAGAGTATCTTTGAAAAAAATATAAGTAAATATACATTTTAAACCTTTCAAGATTTCTTTTATATTTCTGTATGCTGATGTAAAGTTATTTTCATTAAATTCGTATGAAATTTTATGCTAAAATATTTACAGGTACTTACGCATTAGACAACCCAACATTATCGCCAAATTTGAAGTCGTCGCCAATGAGTTGCTTAACCGCCAATTATAGCAATCCGGCATTGGTGTAATGCGTTGATCGTTGTCACCAAATTTAAATCCGTCGCCAATTAGTAACTAAAACGTTGGCGATCGTTGGCGAAGACGGTCGAATACGTAAGTACCTATTTACAAACAATATTTACCTGTTAAATCTATTTTTAACTCATTCTGGGTTGTAATAAATTCTCAAGAAGCTATGTATGATGAAAATTATTAAGTGTTTTAAAACTTTTCAGGTTATCTGACACTCAATATTTTTAAATATATATTTTAGATAGATGAAAATGAAACTAAGCTTATTAAAATTATTGAATTAATATTCACGTATTTTGCTGATTTTGGAAGGGTTTTATTCAGATTCTTTATTTTGAACTTAATGTTTTGTGATTATAAATTTGAAAATTATTGTTTCACAATACAGCCTTAAAAACAAAAGGTTATAAAAAATATTTTAATGCTGCTTGAAAAAAGAAAAAAAAAGACCTCTTTTTTTTTCTAAGTATACGAAATTTTAAATAGAATATTTTATTGTAAAGTATAGCATTATAAAAATTACTTTAAAAATATAAGAGGATTTAGAAGATTTCAGAAGGTTTCAATAAGGTTTCTAAAATTTGAAAATATGCATTTCATGCATTATAACCGATTATATTTTTTCTAAACTATTTATTTTTGCAATAGAATATTTTTAACTTCTTGATTTACATGAAAGAACCGAATAATAAAATTTTAAAGAACATATATTTACTTTATTTTCGCTACTGTTAGAATTTCCTTAAATGCAGTAATATACATTAAATTTTAAAACTTGAATTTAGAAGCACTTATGAAAGTCCTGAATTACATTTCACAAAGCCAGAAAGACGTTCCGTTTTTTTAAAAATATCCAACTCATTTGAAATACAAAACTAAGATCAACTAATGACGACGCAAGAGCAAACGTATGCCATGTGACAGCTAATTGCATGTTTTTTTTATGCCGTGCTGTGATCTCATTTCCTTTTTCGTCTTCTAAGATGTGCATTGTATCCCAAAATTAAATTGGTTCAGCTCATTGTCAATTATCAGGTCAACTGATTCCATTATTTGTTGCTGTTATTATTTTTACATATTGGCAAACTTTTTTCATCAGTCTTGAATTCCATCTTGGGTTTATCAAGTAGTATTCTTTTTGAAATCAAATAATTTTAATATAAGCTTTTTATTCATATTTTCAATTGCGAATATTCTGTTAATGAGAAGTATAATGAAAGCAGAGAGGAATTATATTATCTGATGCAGATTTAATTTTAAATAATAGTTATATTTTAAAAACTTTTTATAATTAGTTAATTTATTTTTCATTGATTTATTTTACAAAGTCCCCTTACTCCTACTTTTTAGTTTAACTTGGTTTTGTGTGTAGGATATCAGGTCCAGATATTGATTTATTTACAACTTTCTTTGCCTGTAAATAAGTATTTAATACGATCAGCAAGACAGTTTAAAGTCAATGAAAATTACCCCCCCCCCTCCCTCTCATTAAATATAGATTAGAATCTGGGACTTCAACAGCCAAAAGCGTTGAGATGAAGATCCCTTACAAGAAGAAAACTATTTATAAAATAAAAAGAATTTCATAAAATGTTTGAGTGCTTAATAAATTATCCCTAAAATTATTTTCAATAGTAGGGTTTTCTGACCTAGATTTACATTTTTCTTTTGATTGTTTAGTGAGAATAAATTATATCATAGCCTTCACAGAATCTACGGTATATTGTAAAAGATGTTCAACTTTGAGTTATAATATTACGTACCGAAATACGATTATAGGTTGTTCTTTGGAGAATACTTTATTTCTTGAATAAAAGATTCAGAACTTCGGATATTCGGTTTTCAATTATCTCCATTCTTAAATTTTAAAAATTTTAATATTCACTAGAATTTATGCTTAACAAATCCATTCGATAAGAATGAAGAATTTTAACTAGTGGAAGATGCTCCTATGATACGCCAATAATTTAATAAAGAATCGCGAAAGTAACAATCCAAAGAAGCCTACTGTGAAAAATTGTTTTTCTCAAAATCGAGGACACAAAGGCCGAAGGGTATCAAGTGCCGTGTAATTATTAGTTTTAAGAAAGATACTATCCTCCTCTTTCATCATGCCAAGGCGGGGTATAGATTTTAAATGGCCTTGCAGAGTTTTTTTTTAATAGGTGGATATGCAGGTGTGTCCGTTAGATGACGATAGTATAAAGTTTTTGGTGAAAGTCGATTTGCTGAGAAAAAAAAAAAGAGGCTAAGTGGATAAAAAAAACATGACCCCATTGCAGGAGGAGAAAAAAGTTTGGCTCACCTTCTTTTCCGTCAAATTCATTTCTTTGTGTTCTCTTCTAAGTGTTTTTGAACGGCAATGTCGTCTTTCTTAACAATAATTTAACCCAGATGCAACATTTTTGTTAAATATTAAAGGAAAGTAATTAGAAACTAAATTTATCTCTTATTAAGAATATTATGGAAAGTAACAAGAAATGCTTTTATCTAATTTTAAGATCAATTTAATAAACAAAATTAATCTTTCAGTGAAAATATTATGGAAAGCAAAAATTTAAATTTAATTTTATAAATTAAATGAATATTTCATTGAGAATATTATTTAAAGCAACAAGAAAAAGTTTTAATCTAGTTTTAAGTTTAATTTAATAAAATAAACGAATCTTTAACTAAAAATATTAGGAAAACACCTAAAAGAATTTTAATCTAATTTCATTTCCGCTGGTTTTTCGCACAAGATTTTATATATAATTTTCTTTTTTGGTGTTTATCATTGATTTTAATTAAAGATTACAATCAAAAGCCCTCAAGTATTTTAAATGGAAAAAACCGAATATAATCTGTAAGTTTGCATCAAAATTATTGTTTAAAAATAGTTTTGAATGTAAAAAAAACCCTGCTAAAATGCGTTCTAAATATTTTTGAAATTTTGGAATCACTAATGCCATCATATGACTTTTATTTCCAATTTTGTTTCTTTATTTAAAATTCTAAGAAATTTCTGCTTGAATTTAAAGATTTATCAATATTGTTTAAAAAACTGGCTTAGAATTTTTGGCTAAAATTAGAGCCAGCATTTTTTAGCTTCCAAAATATGACCGATTTATCATATGAATAAGCACAAATGATTTAGCTTCAAAAGCAAAATATGTGAATTTAATATCACTTTATAGAAATTAAGAAAGTGTATGCTTGGTTTTAAAGCATGCGACATGTATAAATATTCATTATACATTTATATGTGTTAAATGTGCGGATTTTCTATCACGAAATACTACATGTATCCAATTTAACTAAGCTCATTAAACTAGAAGTATCCATTACACGATTTGGAAATTTATTCAAAACGTGCGTTGAATGCGTACGTATTATGTGCGTTGAAAATTTTAATGGTTTCAAATTAATTTTTGATAACATTAAATAATTCATCCTGTAGAAAGTGAAATGCAGGAATTTTGATCAAATTGCTCGAGAATACCATAAGTTGGAAGCATACTTTCAGCTTTTAAAGCCAGATAGCAAGCTGTTTCTCATTGATTTTACATACATGGTTTTTCTGTGTCTGGATTAGTGGGATCTTTTTGAAGTATTTCTGCATACGTGAGATACATTGATTCATTGATGTAAAACAGTAATTCTGATCAGCAGCATATTACTGGTGCAAATCAGTTTTGAAATATGCCGATAAAATGATTACTGTCATAATTTATAACAGCTTAATGGAATGATCTCCGATAACTTTCTTTTCGATTTACACTTGTATTCAGTATGGTACATCTTTCCTTTCAATGCATTTACCGCCTTCTGTGTCTGTCTTTTGGATATTTATCATCCTTTGGATATCTATCATCCTTCGGATATCTATCAACACTGACGACTCGAGTATGAGTACGTTTTTTCCTTTTGTACAAAAAGTATTCTACTATGAGAGTCACCACCGCCAGAACTACACCAATGAAGATGACGATGAAAACTCCACCTGAAAAGAAAATTAACTAAATTAGATTCACGTCCTAGTTCAACCTACCCTGATGTAAGATTTACCAGAGATAAAGAGAGACAACAGATGGAGCCTCGAAAGGGCGAGATGGATTTCTTTGACAAAATACTCGCATGTGACATTTCCGCCCACCTCCCCACACAAACATGACACCTTCCCTTAAAAATATCTTTTTCTTTATCCTTGACCTTATTTGCCTGTCTCTGCGCTCCCTGGGTCCGTACCGTGAGGTTTTACCATTCTTCTACCATCTTCTTTCTTGGTTTAGTAACAGATATACTTTTAAATATTAGGAATGATAAACCAGTTTGTAGTGTTGAAATTCCATCTAAGAATTATATTCAAAAATATGCGAATTCAATGCTGACATATTCTTTATTCATTTACAATAAGTGTAAAAATTAATATGATGTAAATTTGAATCTTGTTAATTTTTTTCTGAAGTGTTAATTCTAGCAAGTAATTGGCATTAACATCTGATTCAATAAACTGAAGTAGTTCCATCTGCGAATGGATTATTTTTTTTCGCGTTAGTCTTAGAATTAGCTTGTATTCATCTGCATCATAAGTTTTTTTTATCATTTATCGTATTTATAACAATTTTATATGCCCTTTGTACGAAAAGATCATAACTGTATTAAAAGAATTTTAAAAAGTTAAACAATTTTGTGCAAGTTAACTGCTGTTCCCAATACCCTTTATGGAATAGAAGGAAGAATCTATTACCCCGAATAGTTCTCGAAATGGTGCAGTACATACATGAAGAATTATCTTATATTTCTTTTCTTTTTTTCAGTTGAAGATAGTACCCAAAAAGTTTTGCTTAAAATCTGGATATGTGAACTCAAAGAACTAAAAGCCAGTTTTTAATTCTCAAAAAAGAGAAAAAATTAACCCTGAATTTGTGTTATTGAAAAAAAAATCCATTTAGTTTATTATGCTCTTTATGTCTAGAAAATTTATCTCTCGTTCAGCTATCATTTCCTAAAAAAATATTCTTGTTTGCTTTTTTTTGATTACCCTAACAAATTTATTTACGAAACAATAGTTATAGATCATATTTGAATCATAGTTATAGAAAAATTTACGTAGGCGGCTTTAAACAGTTTTTTCATCCATGAAACAGATTCAGTGAAATTGAGTATCAGTCCTACAATTCCAAGCCCCTCTCTAATATTTTTTGAATTTGAAAATAAAAAAAGACAAGAATGGCAACAAGTGTAACAAGATCTTGGAAGTCTTCTTTTCTCACGAATAAATCTTTCTATTAAAATGAATTCTCAAATACGTTTAAGATAATAAGGTATTCATTTTACTTACCAATATTTGCTATGCTAATACCGTCACTCTGTTGCTCACTGTCATCACATTCCTTTTTAAACGGATTCTTGTTCCACCATTTCTCTTTTAAACCTTCCAATTTCCTTTGATTTAACAGCTTCAAAATGCTTTAAATAGAAGATAAGTAGAGGCAATTAAAAAAAATTCTACGAAGACTTGATGAGCACATGGGTGGTTATCAAAATAATGGAAGCGCAAATAAAAGTAGCACTTAAAAACACAGTTCACAAGTATTAAAATATAATCCTAGCTGCCATTTTTTAAATATAGTAATTATATATCACGGTATAAGGCAGGTTTAATAAAGTTTCATACATTGAACTTTTGTCAACAGCGTAAAATCTCAGACCTCACAGCTTTTTACAGGAGCAACATTGTAAGAGAACGACTGGCTGGAGCAATTGGTACCGAAATAACCCAGATTTTAGGTGTTTCTAGAGATGCGATATCTAAAGTCATGACTGCGTATAAACAGAACGGCATGAAAAGCTCGGCAAATAAAAACAGTAGACGGAAGAAATTGAACAGAATTGAGTGAAAGAGATCGAAGTGTATTGAGGCGGAATGCCATGTTTAAAAAGAAAACAACGGCAGTCAAAGTGATCACAGAATTTAATCAGCATTTGGATTCTCCAGTCTCTATAATTACAGCTAGGAGATACTTTCATAAATAGGATATTTACGACAGAGTAGCAATTCCCTTAGCTGCTTGTCACAAATGTTAAATGAAATGTCGTTTATGATGGTGCCATAATCACAAAATCTGGTCGTTTGATAAGTAATGAAAGTTATGTCATCAAATAAATCATCTTGCAAAACTTTTATCCACAACAGGGTCATTTTTTACCCACCTTTTTCATAACATGCACCGTAAGGTACAAATTTGGAGGACACCTGATCTTGAATGTTTCCTTCCGGCATTCAGGCTTGGAAGTAAATCTATCATGAGCAGCCGTGTCATGATTTTCTACTGATTCAATCATAACCACGAAAAGAAAGATCACTGGGGAGAAATATAGGGATTTTAGCAAACCAAGTCAACTCTATGATGCACTCTTCATTTCTTGTAGGAGATGGAATTTTCCTGGATGATAATGCTCCTATTCACACAGCTGGACTAGTCCAATCGTGATTTGATGAACACGAGATTGAAACAAAACATCTATCTTGGCTCCCACAAGCCCTTCAATTCGATATAACGTTTTTAAAGCTTTCATTCCAGAATATGCATCCTTCACTGGAATCTCTCCCGATATCTTTTCAATATTTACATGATGAATGGTATTCCTCTCAACACTATTTAGCAATTGTATGATTTGATTCCCAGACGATGCTGAGCTATATTACAACCCGTACGCTTTATAAATAATGATTTCTCGTATTAGTTGGTGGGATTTCCATTATTTTGATAACTACCTGTGTATTCATAAAAAATGTTTTATGTGAGAAATTGAAAAAAAAGCAACATAAAAACACTCAAATATACTAAATAAAAAAATAGAGTGATTGCTTAGTGGAAATCTATGAAGTCATTTAAATAGGAAACATCTTTGAAAAATCCTTTATGTTATTTTTACCAAAAAGAATTTGTAAAATGCTATAAATGCCCTCACTTGTTTAATAAATTAAGTCATATCATAGTATGATAAAAAGAGCACGGATCGTAGGAAAATTACGGGTTATATCTTCCAGAGGTTTGCTTAACCAGTTTCATTAAAAACAGAAAAAACTGATGTGCACTTTAATAAAAATTTCTGGTTGCTAAAAATCTTTCACCAAGTGAAATACAATTATAGGACCCGATAGACAGCTCTCGAAAATTTTCTAGAAATACTAAAGCATAAATCGAAGCAATTCAAGACTTCATCCTCAGATTATAACTAGGATCTCCAAAGTCGCTCTGAATTACAAATCACGTCATCACCTTATCAAGAGTTATTAACTCATGGGCGCATGCCAAGTGAGATTAGAGGTATTCTACAAATACAAATTTAAAAGATATAATGGTATAGTGATGCAGAAGTCGTTTCAACTTCCAGGAGCAAATTGAAACCACTGGTGCATCACTAAATCATTAGAATTAATTTACCATCTTGTATTTTGTATATAGCATATAGCGAAACTCATTGATAATGAGGAAAGACAAGAATTGGCAACTCCATGAAAGATCCTAAGGAGAATAAATCTTATTTTTTAAAGAATTAAAAAGTAGTAAAATCTTCTATTTCCTTTCTAATAGTAATTGTCATTATATTTCTTTTATTTTGCAACGAATTTGTTAAAATATATCATTTATGGTTCTCGAATTGTTAGTTTTATAATGAATATGTAAACATGATATGTAGGATTCACTGGGTAGTCATTAGAATTTTTCATAAGGGAGAGAGACAGTACGTATATTTAGTAGAATTAGCAGAAAGTCCAGGAAATATCCAAGCATTCTTAACACGATTTCAGTCATTAACCGCATTATTCCTAGTTACAAATTCACATTCAAAAATAAATTATCTTTATTAAAAATACGCCTTGTAGAATGAATAAAAATTGAAACTACTCATATGAAATTGAATAATAATTTTACGATAGACTTCAATGTAGAAAGATTTTTATTTCGTATATCATTCTTTGAGGGAGATTTTGAATAAAAGTACCAGTTTGATGTCTCGTTTCCTGAGCACGTTCCTGAGTTAATGACATTTTTCTTTAAAATATTTTGTTATTTTCCTTTACGCACAATGATATCCTTGTCTGTTAAGTAATAAGGTATAGCAAAAAACGTCCGCAATTTAAAACATAATTTATGCGACTTAAAATCTAAAATAGAATTCGAAGATTCAAGTATACTAATTAAGTTTAGGTAATTTTATTGGCGATTTAACTATAATTAATTTAGGTATTAACATCTTTAACCGCATTTAACCAATAGAAATTTCATGTCATGTCCAACAAGTTTATTATTCATAAAATAAAACATAAACAAATTTTTAAAGTCTAAATTTACATTTTGCCTCTTAAAATTACTTGGTGTTAAAAATTCTAAAAGTGGCAACTGAAATGAAAATCGCTCATTTAGAGAAAATGTATTACTTCCAATTTTGAATATTGTATTATTTCCCTTTTTGAAGAACATTTTCCTATTTTGCATTTTTTCATTCCTGGTGCATTATGCTTTATAAAGATTTTTGTTGTTGTTTTATGTGTTTAAAATCGCTTCTTACATTATTTTGCTTGAATGGTCCAACAAGATCAAGATCTCTCTTTCCTATTATGTAGCTAATTTATCTTCGAAAAATTATACACATAATGCTACTTGCCGATGATTATAGTTTTGAATATTCACTTTGTTGTACGACTGGATAGCCAAGAAACAACTTAGACTGTTTTCATTATGCACGAGGAAAAAAATCTTGGTTGATGAAGAGCCTCGATAGATCTCGTACTATTCATCTCAAATCAGATTATTAAAAAGGTATTCAAATCTGCAATCCTACTCTTCAAGCATCCATATTACAATAGCAAATTATGCGATGCCTATATAGATATGTGGTTTTATCTAGAATATATTATGCCAACGTATTTAACTTACATAATCAATGAGTACTTGGCAGATATTTGTGAAATCGATTTTTAAAGTGTACATCTTCTGGCTCGAATCTGAGATTCTGCTTTCTGTCCATTGTAGTCCTCATAAATAAATGAAATAAATCCATACAGAGAATAATATAAGAGATGTACATTAGAATATTTTATTCATTAAGTCATTAAAATGTACTTACGCACTAGAAAGCTGGTCTTTCAGAGGTGAACCTTGTTGAACAGCTAAAGCCAAAGGTTTACGACTAAACTCACTTCCAACAGAAATGAGTTCACAATTAGTCATCACAGCATATTTCACTTGAGTAGAATCCGCTAGTAAAAAAAATTCTAATTAGTTGAAGAACAATGATAATACGAATTAACATTTAGTCATGGGATTATATTTGAAAAAAATTAAGCTAATAATAAACACTATAACTTTTTTCTCTTGATTGAAATCATTTACCGAAATTAAACTATTTTATCATATATTGATGATGATGAGTATTGAAGGGATAACAGGATAAAAATGTTTCAAAGAATTCTCTGAGAGAACTTATGGGATATTTAAAATTCTCCAGAATATGTGCCGGAACATCTCGCAATTAACACCAAGTCCAAAAGCCAGGACAAAATGACGTGCTTCTGGAACTTTAAGTGCTAAATTACAACACACTGTCTTAAGGATTAATCATGAAATTTGAGAGAAAATAAATAATGATACGGGAGAAGATATACTGTGTACGAGTTTTCAATGAGGAAATCTGAGGAAAGATAGCGGATTTATTGAATTTTCTGAATGGAGTTGATCTTTATCAATATATCATATGTTTTTTTAAACAAGAAGAATATAGCAAAACATATTTATCAATAAGTTACATCTCTTCAAGCTCTCCGCATTGCATTCTAAGTAGATCAGTATGAAGTACACAGCGTTTTGATCAAATGCCCTTTTGCTTATTTTTATTTCAGTATTTTTATCTAGAACTTACTAGTTTAATTGCTATTATGTGTATCACTAGGTTATAATATAATTCTTTAAATTTGAATCTAGAAATAGACATTCTTCAAGAAAATTTACCCTAACGGGACCTATATTTCATTATAAGGGGAACAACACGAATCTGCAAATTCCCTTTTATCACATATACTATAGTATTTTTTCTTTTTTGCATTTTTCTCACTTTTATTGCTGTATTTTCAACTACTATCAGAAGTTAAATAATCGAGTTGTAAAAAATAATGCATAAGGAATTGGTCAAAACGAAAGATGAGTTTTTCCGCTTTAGACTCTATAGATATATAGAAGTCTTCATTGTCGATGGCCATTTTTCTTCAAATGCAATTTTCATTGATTAGTTAGACAAAAAAAACATTATACAATGATTATATTCAAAAGAACAATAATAAATAAATACATAAAGCAAGACCATTTGTCATCTTGTGGCTATATTGAAGCCTAAAAATTCTCTTTCTCCCAATAACTAACATATTCCATGTAATTCACTTGTAATAAGTTCCATGTATTAGCACATCAGCCTTTTTCAAGACGGGTTTGTATCATTTTCATTTTACAATTGAAAAATTTCTTTTGAAAATTAACTTCTATGAAATAGAATTTATAAGACACAATGAAAGGATGTTAATAGTAGGTTGCATGAAATAATATGTAGCTATTAAGCAATTTAGGAAGAACAACCTTTTGTATAATGTAATGTCACCGTACTCATTCCAAGATTCGAATAAGGAAGCTTCATAAGAAGGTTTCATGACCTCTAGTGAAGGTAAGGAAAGTGTTTGTTGACAGCATTAACCGACTTTAGGTTTATATTTATATCTTTGTTGTTTGGCAGTTCTTTCCTTTTATATTGTGAGCATTTTATGAATATAAGAAAATCGTGCATGCAACGTCTTTTTTTTTTTGTTTTTCTTTAATTCTATCAATCTAAGACAGTTACGTGGATTACTAACTCTACAGATACGGTTTTATTAGTTATTTCAAAGCTTTTACGACTAGTTTCACAATCTTTCAATGAATAACTAAATACCAAAGTCAATTTCTGGTCATGTTATAAACACATAACAAATAGCAATCAAGAATATTGGAATTAGATTTACATGGTCAAGTTATGGACTTAAATCACGAATGCTGGTTTTATGAATGCTATTATGAGCATTTTCTGTAAAATAGCTATCCTTTAAGCTCTTCAATATTGATCTGAACTACTTTGTAACCAAATTAGTTGTGGTCTATCTCTTTAAATCACTTCTCATAATGTTATGGAAAATGCAATATATATTAGATTATAGTTAATGTTTTCCAAAGTAACCTGTATAAGAACCAAACATAGGCGATTGGAAATATTGTTAAAAAAATTTCCATTATCAGTTTTGTTTTCTCAGAAAAATATTTTATCATATTTACGTCTGTGGATAAAAAGCTGCTCTTTATAAATATTTTTTTTAAATTTTTTTTCATATTTTATAATTTTTATAAAAATTGTTTTTCAAATTTTTTTTAAAAAAATATTTATGTTTTCAATTGAAAAAAAAATCCTTAATTTTTGAAATTTCATTTTCATATTTTATTGCTGGAGTTATAGTTGCAATCTGAATTTGAATTTGAAAATATAATTTGAATTATAAAGATTTCTGGAATGCTTAGTTTATATATCTTGTAACAAAGATTCAGAATTTATATTTAAATGTCAATTAAAATAGTTTTTGGAAGTTAATTATATCATGAAATTAAAAAAATGCACATTTTTTCAAATATGTTTCAACATTTTATACGTATTTTTTGCTTACAAAATTAAGTTCGCTCAGAAATCGGATAAAATTCGATAAAATGAACTCGTTTCAAATCACAGTTTGTAATACACATAATAAAAAGTAACTGGGTATGTATGAGTGGATTTGAAGAATAAGGTTTTACATATACTAGTGTCTTTATTGTTTCCATTTAATTTGTCTTATGTATTTTCGTTCAGAAGTGGGATATTCTGCATTTCGTTCACGCAACTCTGATCGTAAGTCTCTGCAGGATTTCTCTCGTTTGAAAAAAAAACCTATAAAATGTCCAGATTGTAAAAGGAGTCGTCGGTGAAAATTCACTGATGAGTTTCAAACATATAAGAAGGAGAAATCTCAAAAATTTTCTCGAATGACGATTCAGAAAAGATGAATGAAGAATTTGTAGATCTTGTAACACCAGAGATAGTGAAATCAAAGATAGTGAGAAAGATAAATCTTTAATTCGAAAGAAGGTAAACGAAGTGTTAAAAAAGCACAACAACAGTCTGATTTTGCAATGGATTTTGACCTAGTTGAAGAAGAAGCTTACATTTAAAGAGAAATAGGGAAAACTGCTCACCTTAATGAATCTTAAAGCATTGCGTTAATAATTACCTAAAGCAAAATTTACCAGCTCTTTTTTTTTGTAAAGTGATTGTACACTCACTGGCCAGTGAATTAGAAACCCAAGATTGATATTTTATTGGACCACCTTTTTCACGGATAACTGCTCTGATTTGTTTGAGCATCGAGTCTACAAGTTTCTGGAGTGCATTTACATCCAGAAAATACCATGCATTGGCTATGCAGCTTTTTAGATCTTGTAAATTAGATGGAAGAGGAGAGTGCTGTCCGATGCGTCTTTACGCCATATCCCACACATTTTCTATGGGCTTAATATCTGGGCTATGCGGTATCCGTCGCCTTCAGAATAAAAATGCAACACTTCGGGGTGTACTTGATCTGACAGCATATCTAGGTATCGCATGGCTGTATTCTTACCCTCGAGGAACACCAAGGCCAGCAGAACACGCTCCATATCATGATACTCCCTCCAGACCCTTGCACAGTGCGAGTAAGGCAAGATTGATTCTTGGTTTCGTGGGGCTCTCGCCAAATTCGACGACTTCCATAAGGGCAAAATAAGGAGCAGCGTGATTCATCCGACCACATTAACCGTTTCCAAACCTTAGATGCCCAGTGTCTTCTTTTCTGACACCACTGTAAACGAATTTCTGCGTGTCGGACAGAAGTGAGTGATTTTTTCACAGACTTTGCATTTCTATCCTCTGCGATTCTCTGCTCATGGTATGAGCTGAAATCTGTTATTAAGAGCCTTTGTTGACGATTTGCATCAGTTTAATTACAGTAGAGTCCCTGTTCTGCCGTACAATTCGTCGGAGACGCCACCGACCACGCTCTTTGAAAACTGTGTACGAACCGCAGTTACATCTTCTAGTGAAGGACTGGGGGTTCTGATTCGACCTTTTAAAAATCTTTGATATGGCTGCTTTTGAGAACCCAGTAAGATCTGCCGTCTTCGAAATCGAGGCACCTGCTAAACGGGCACCAACAATAAGCCTTTTCTCAAATGGTGAAATATCTGCTGTTTTTCCAATTTTATTTCATTCATCATGAAAACGACCCTTACACCTTACTTATACTAGCATTCTAACCACGTGTAACCCACGTCACAACAAAAAATTTGCATATTTTATCCCTAGCACGCATTCAAATGCCAATCTCAAAGATTTCTAATTCATTGGCCAGTTAGTGTAGAATGCACTTTCGTACTAAGCAGCGATGGAAGATCTTTAATTTAAAAATTTATTTCGTTTTTCCTTTCTAATTTCTATATTTAGCCGTTTCCGGGTGTGCATATTTTCTTAATTTAAACTATACTTAATATACTTTTTTGTACATTTTTTAGGAAATGTATGAAACGACGTTATTCTATTAAATACTCTGGGCATTGTACGTAATATTTAGACATTCAATAGAATGACAAATGCTATTTAGGAAAAGCATAAAAAGGGCACATTACCCATTTTGAAATATTGAAAATTCCTAAGAAATACGTGAAATATTGATCATTTCATACATTTCTGGTCAGTTTGGATATTCTATAGAATGCCGACTTGTATACATTACGGTAATACACATAAATTTAACTTTGTGGAACAAAATATTTCCGTGAGTTCAACATATTCATGAGGCAAAAACATTTTCGGCATAAATTTATTATAGCTTAAAAGTTTTAACCGATTCTTTTTAGTTATCCATGTTCAAGAATTTTAAAAAATGACAGAAATTAAATCATCACCTATAAAAGCAAATCCTTCTTGTGATCCCTTGGATGCCAACACTTTTGCGATTCCTTCTTCAAATGTTTTGGGCATCCCAGTTTCTTTCATAGTCCACCAAATTTTTGTATATTTGTCACTAACAGGATAGTCCCATACAGCAAGTTTGGCTCGTTCTGTTTCATTTAAAGAATCATCCAAAGACATGTTTTTCCATATTCTAGAATTGAACCACTTATAAGAAACACTAGCTATTAAAATAACTTTGAAAATAATGAAATTATCTATCAACGAAATTATCTATAATTATCTATTGAAAGCAACTTATTTATCTATCAACAGCTGAACACCTGTGGTTTTGTAGTAGATTATAGAAGTTATGTAATTACAATTTAGAGTGCTGATACATAATTATGTATACTTTCGATCACACTTCATTTTTAACTAACTTCTATAATGCATCACATTCACTGCTCTAACCCCTTAATTAAACAACCTTAATATCACAGTATCCTTAGCATTGAATAACGTTAGGTAAGATTTTTTAATTGCAAGTCTTAAAAAAGAGTCGTCATTTTTTAAGACTTGCTTGTCATCATCTTTTAAAAAAAGATTTTTGTCATTTTTATAACTTAGTATATTTTTTGCCCCATCCAATTTACCACTATCAACAAACTTATTTTTTATCAGTTTTTTTTAGTTTTAAAAAGAATAAATGAAACTTCGTGACATCTGCATCGTTCTAGCTACATAACTGGATTATACATATTACACATCATTCAATCGCTTTTGTTGAAATTTTGATTTTTACATATTTTACCTCCCCATACACTTTCTAAGTCACCAGGTCAAAATGAGAGTTCTATAATTTACTAAATCCTTTTTCTCTGACTTTTTGATTTAACAGCAAGAATGTTTAACCAAAATCCAACAGATTACTCTAATGGTATACAATTCAACATGCTTCTAAGGAAAGAAAAATATGATAGCATTTTCAAATAATTAATCAGCTTCTGTATTTGTTATTCCATTTATTATATTTTTTATAATATTTAATTAATCATTTTTCAATACCAAAACAATTTTAAGTACTAAGCGCCTATTCTAAATGGAAATTCTTTTTGAACATTTTTCCAATTTCATTATTTTTCTAGATTTTCTTTTGTGGTTTATTTATAAGAAATGCATCCCTGATAATTACTTATTATTTTAATAAAATTACTTACAACAATTTCATTTTTGTTTTAATTGATTTTTAACTGTAGTTTTAATGGTTTATCATTAAATGCAGAATATAATACCAGTCACTACTTTTAAGTGTTGTGATGCTCGCAGCCTTGAGCAATACATGTAGATAATTTCATACTTCCAATTACTCATTTTTCTAAACTGATTTCGAAAAGGAAGGCGAGATTTTATACAGAATTCTTATATTTTAGTAATTGTATATGTTTTCATACAACGCATTATTTTCCCAATTAATTAAATTGGTTTGAATCTACAATAATTTGTCACATAATGGAATAAAGGCACAAATCATTTCAACCAAAAAGGACTTTCCAACAAAATTGTTACCTCGTTTATAATTGCACACACCCAAAGACTTATCCTTTGATCTGATGCTAACAATTATTGATTGAGTTTTCTAAAACACCATAACTCATCGCTTCCTTTAATGGGATTATGAAATCTATTGTGAAAGAGTAAACAAAAGAAAAAGAAAACAGCGCCTTACTCGTAAAATTTTTCTTCAATATAGGCCATACGTTCAAAATAAGTCGCAGCTGAGGTACTTTCTTGGGGAGCGTATTTTATTTTATATTGTTTTGCTAGATCATCTAAAGACTCGATTGGCGAGTCGAGACGTGATACGGTTAGAAAAGCAGCCAAGTTAGCTGTGTAGGATGCGATAATTATAAACCCAAACAACCACCATGTTGCAGCCACTAGTCTTCCTGAAAGATTTCGAGGCGCCTCTCCACCACCTGAGAAAGAAAGCATTTTAGTAACAATTGATTTTCTCTTAGTCTAATTCAATCTTTGACTCAAACATAAAAACTAATGTCATATTTTCTTGAAAATATAACATAAAACCGGTACTGATGTTAAAGCGTGTAACAAAGAGCTTATTTAAACAATATTCGAACAAAAAAAGTAATCCTAAATTTTTTCATGCATTAAAGTGGAAACTAAAACGATGTCAATTAAAAATTGAAATTAATAAAAAATCAGAATGATCAAATTATTTCACAAGTAAGTATTAATCAAGATAAAACTGAATAAGAGAATTCGTATTAGATAACTTCTTTTAGAAGTCAAGCACATACGTAGGAACGCTCAAGGATTAAGTTTTGCTTTTGTTAAAAGAATTTCGCTACAATGAACAACATCTTTTGTTTTAAGAATTAATGACAGAAGCATAATTTATTTTTTAAAATTCCTAATTATGTTAAATGGTTAAAACTAATCAGAAAACTATTAGAATTGATTAAAATTCCCTTTATCGTTGAGATAAAATAAGCCTACTAAGTAGAATTGTATGCATAAAGAAAGAAAAACATAGAAAGTAATCAACAGAAAAATATAAAAATGTTAAAAAGTTTCCATTAAAAAGTAACAAATAGGATAATATTAAAAAGTTACCATCAAAAGTAAACAATAGGATAATATTAAAAGGTAACTACTAAAATGCAACAAATAGAATACTGTTAAAAGGTAACCATTAAAACCAAATACAAGAATATGATTGAATCATCATTGCATAATAATTTATTAGAATCATGTGGCATATGAATTATGAATTGTTTTCTGATGTACAGAAGTACAGAATATACTATCTCTAATTACCATAAACACCCAAATACAAATTGAATAAAAACATTGAATGTAAAGTAGGACAAATGTTTTTAAAGCTAAATATTAGCTTTTAAGTAGGTGCTTATTTCGTACTTAGTTGTTATTAAATATTCGATTCTACATTTTATGAAATAACGTATCACTGAGATCTCGTTTTCTGATGACCTCTGAGTTTTATTACATAATAGTATAAAAGAAAAGATATTAATTACACGGTATACTTTGTATAATGAATTGGAGGTGCTAAATTGATTCAACTAACTAATAATTTTAAATGGGTTTATTATTAGAGGCTAACTTATATTATGAGCAACCTGAAAATTTGAATTAGTTTTATTTTTATGTTACATTTTCTATTCAGGAGAATACAACAGGTTTTGTGATTGAGGAATACACACCTTGAGGAGTAAGAGATGTCATACAAAACCAGAGACTTTCTTTCAAACTGAAATCTCGTTTTTCATCTTCATCGTCGTCTTTGTACTTTTCTTTGTTGTTGTAGTAACTGTATGGACTCAGTCGGTCAAACATGAACATTAGGAAACTGAAAAAGAATAAATATATTAAGGCTCTTTCTTTTTTCTTTCTCTCTCTCTGTGTTATTTATATATACCATCGCTCTCTTTATATAAGGGAGCCAGAGGTTAGTTTTAACAAGGGTAAGTTGTAATATGCACGTTTAAGTCATGATTTAAAAAAATTTTAATCAGAATTTTTGCTATTTATGATTTTTGTATTATTACGTTATTATATTATGCCCTATTACGTTTGCACATTCAGGGCCCAGCTGAGATGAATAGTAAGAAATTGACAACAATATTTTGTAAATTTTTGATTTAAGATAAGTTAATTTATTTTATAAAATATAGTGTTTACTTATTTATTTTATCTATGTATTATATTTTTAAAAGTTGCTTTAAGTTTTTTCCAAAATTTTTAGTTTTTTTATAAAAAAATTTTATTTTTGAGTTTTAATAATTTAAATCTTGAAATCTTTGAATATCATATTTTAAATTTCTCGGAGTTTCTGCAATTAGAGACAATTTCAGCATAGAAGAAGCAGTTTCTTTCATAGAGAAAATAAATTCACTGAAATTAAGAGCTGCGTAAATATAATTCTTAAATGATTGATAAGTTTTATTATAATAATATATTATTTTCTGAAATATCTTCTATATTTTCTGATGCTCCAATGGAAATTTTAGTTAAATCTTTTGGCTTCTTGTTACTTGTTTTTAATCTAGGGAATGTTTTTGTTTGGTTTCAGCTTCATCATTTTTATCAAACAGATAAGAAAATTTTCCGTTCTCTATCGAATAAATCTTCTGTAAGGAATCAAATTTACCAAGCAAAAGGCTTAAACATTTATAAATTAATTCCGAGTTCGTAATTTAAAATAGGAAATATATAAAAATCAAAGAAGAAAGAAGATCAAGGAAAGTAGTTATTTAAATTTTGTTGTTACCTTGTTATGAAATAGGCAGCAAGTATGCAGGCCCAAACATTAGCCTCGAGTACTGTAAGAAATTTGAAAAGAGACGATGGAACTGATGGCTTCTTCATCAGAATGCTTATCCCCACTAAATCGTAATAGGGGACTGTGAAATCAACAACTGTTTCTCTCTCAGCCATCACTGAAATTGGACCAAGAGCGATTTCTGCTCTCTAAAAATGTTAAGAAGTGTAAAAATTTCCATTGCCTTTTAAACAAATAGAAACAATAAAGAGTGCAGACGCATATGTGAATAAATAGAATATTCTAAAAATATATAGAAACTTTGAATAACAATTATAGAAACTGTTAGAAATATTTATTAAAGTTTTATAACTCATATTTACTGATGCAAATTTGGAATCTTTGTTATAATTTCTGGCCCCCACTGTATAAACAGCAGATAACACCTGGCGAAAGAATTGCAAACGACACTAAGCGTATCGCTTGGCGTTGGGAAGTATTTTCTTTCAAAGGCGACATTAAATTCGTTGATTGCAGCTGTTCTTGAATAACAAACATAATGTTTCTGGTGACTCTTCGAAAGGAAACTAATCAAAATAAAGTCCAACGAGCGCGGAGGGATTATATGTTAAATCTTTAGAATAAACTTCGAATCGTGATGGAATTTAATGTATTAATTATTTAAAGCTTTGAAATATTGATAAATGCTACAAAATTCTTATGTTCTACTAGTAGTTAGCCTATTAAAAAGAAGAAAAAATTTTGAAAAAATAGAAAAGAATAAGGAGGAGGAAATAAACACAAATAACAGGTAAATTTTTCTCAGAAATACTAATTACACTAGTTTTAGTTTAAACGATACAGTTACTTAAAAAGAATAACTGAGAATAGAGTATTAAGTTTTTATAACTCGAATTTCCACATTGAATAATAAATTTTTTTATATTTTTTTAGCCAGATGATGTTATAAAATTTAATATTTAGGATAATCCATTCTTTTTTTTGTTGTGTCACTGTGATATCTCAATAGCTGCTTCATAAAATAAATTCGTTGTGCAGCAACAAAAATTCTATTCGATATTTATACAGAGTATGTAAACACTTAAGAATGACTTCTCCCTAATTTTTTTGTGCCAGTTCAAATTCCTATTGTTCAGTAATAATTTATCCTGTTTTTGAGTAATTTCGACATTCAAATTCATAATTTTGAAGATTTTAAAGAGAGGAAAAACATAAACCTTATTTATGTGGTGCATTTGAAGTTGAAATGGAATAATTGTTTGTTACTATTTATATGCAATTCAAAAATTGAGTTCATTTCCATATACCTGATATTAGACTTACTTTATCTACTAGGTCTCGAATCATTCCATCCCATTCCAGCTTATCATTCATAGTTCCAAACTTATTATCTTTTGTTTCGGATATCGTATAATCAAAATTCAAAATTTCTTTGATTTCGTCTAATAATTCAACACAATATCCACTGAACGTTACTGTTCCGTTTTCATCAACATGTTTATAAACAAATGGAGGAATCTGGGAATGAAATTTTCAATAAAAATAATTAAAAGTAATTATAAAGTTAAATAAATTAAGTTGGTAATTCCCCAATTAAGCATGATATAATAGAAATCATCCATTGAAAGCACACCATATGACATGTTTAAAGTGTTGAGGAAATTCCAAAATTTTTGAAGTGCAAATTGATTTGAAAAATACAGACGTCTACAGGAAAAAAAACATAAAAATGTATGCTAAAACATATTACTTCCTGTTATGTATTGTCCATAAATCTTCTTTCTTTTGTTGGATACTATGAGTAAATAGAAAGCTACAACTTGGACACTGTAAATAAATTTATCTGTGAATTGAAATATTTCATTTATTTTTAAATTGATCAATGTTTAAAAAAAGATGACACATTTTGCAAATAAAGGAAAATCGTTATATTAAATAATTATTTAAATAAAGTAAATAGAAGATTTTTATAACAAAGGGAGAGGAAATTTTTTTGCTGGTTTAGAAATTGCAGTAACATTTTTTATTAATTTTATTTATTTTAACTTTGAATGAAAAATTATTTGTTTTTAATGGAATTTGATTCATTTTAATCCAAATGGATAAGAAAAGAATAATAATCAATTAACATAATTAAAATTATGAAAAAATTAAGGCATATCTTTATCTTTATGCTAAAAAATTCAAAATATTTATAACTCTACGAACGGAGAAACAATACAGATGTCTCCAAAAGATTTGCTTAATAAAAGACAAAAGAGTTGAGCCTATAGATTTGTTCAATAATATTTGAAAATATTAGTTTAATTAATATTAATTTATTAATATTAATTTTCAAGAAATAATTACGTTACTTTTAGTTAATTGGTGTCATCTAATTTAATTTGAAAATGATGTCAAATTTTCAATTGATTTGAGAGTTTATATTTTATTTAATATTATTTTAACTAAAGACATATTTCCTATATACAAAAAAATCAACGAATTTGTTTTGTTAAAATATTTTTAGTTACATTAGAAAGCTTTTATTATTAATATCCCTGGTTTAAAATAGTTCAAATTAAATGAAGAAACTCGTCATGATATACATGACATGGTATACACGATGATGACATACATGATATACATGACTTATGACGTCATGATAAACATTTCTTTAGCTTTGCACCTTTGTTATGGTATCAATTAGCACTTAATGTTATGTAAATTTTGAGTTAATCTTGGCAATTTTAAAATGACTGAAGAAGATGTATGAAGAAATCTGCAGCAAAATTTTTAGTATTTCTAACAGGTACTATACATAATTAATAATTTCAAATTATATAAAATGCTGAACATCAATTTTATATATAGCTGTACATTTTGATTTTTTGACATTTTTGCATTCACAGCAGATTACTTACGAAATATAAAATATTACAAGCATACTTATCCATAATCAATACAAAGAGAAAACCAAACCTCAAGTGTCGTGACGTGATATATTGTAACTGCAGTAAAATTCTTCAGATCATACCCTTGCTGGAATTTAATTTTCCCTGTGGGTTGTCCATACGTCCATTCACCTATCTGAGAAAATGAATAGATATGTAAATACTTGAATGTTAAAGACAGAAGGTGTGAAAATGTTTGAATTCTTGGTTTTTATCTTACCCTTTGGGGTTGAGTGATTTTCTTATCTATAAATGTTAATTTTCGCAATAGTAATTCTAATTCTTGGTAACTACCACCTGTTTCTTTAATTATAAACTGCCCAAATATTCCATCATGAGCTTCCTGAAAACAGAAAATTTGAATTACCAAACTTTAATTATAAAACAACATCCTAACAAAATTATATTAATATAAACGGCATATAAATATTAATTTCAACTCTTTTTTATTATTTTAAGCAATATTTGAAATGAAGTAACAATAATTTATTAAAGTATTAATTTGATTAATAGAAACAGCTTGAATTTTAGTGGAAAGTATGTTGATTGAAAATCAATAACATTTTTTTTTTATATTCTTGAGTTTAAAATATACTATTTTAAAAATTTCTAGTAATAAATCTTTCTTGTTAACGAAATCTGTGATAAATGAATTTAATCATCACATTTCATGTCATTCAAAGGCAAATTCAACTATTTTAAATATTTAATTAAAAGATGATATTCCTAGCATAAAAAATATTAACAAAAAATAGTTATCAATTAAATATAAATTAATGTATGGTTCATTAATGCTGATGTATGGAATAATTTGCAATGAAATTATAACTTACATCGTCAAATAGTTATTAAATTTTTTTAAACAAAAATTAATGTTTAGAAGAATTCTAAACCTGTTTGAGAGCATTTAGGAGTTTGAATTCCTTCCTGTCTTCAGGATTCACTTTAGTATTACAAGATGGGTATTGTATTTCATTTGGCCAAGTTCCTTTTTCTACAGATGACTTAATAGCTTTCACTACGAACAAAACTAGATCATAATAAAAAGAAACTTCAACCTATAAAAAAAGAGAATAACATGATATAAAATTATCAAAACATCCTACTTAAATATTCTAAACTTATTAAAATTTAATGAAGAATTGCATTTATCATTTGCAAACGAGTAGTTTAATAAGTTAATATATAGATGTCTACACCTATTCAAAATTATTCCTGTGATAGGATTTAAATCCTTTCCCCTCCAGTAAGATGCGCAACACTAATCCAATGAAATTCTAATGCCTTTGATCATATGAGCGTGTACTTACTTCAATAAATTTATAAAGAAAATAAATTTAAAATTCACCATATATGCCAGTGATAAAAATACCATATTACACAAATATTTATTTCAATTTGATATAGGTTGTTTGATAAGAAAAGAAAATATGCAAAAATTAAGGTGCACATGAATGATTATGTGATGATTCATGAGTGCAGTTTTACACAAATGTTCTAATATTAAACAAGAACTGTTGAACTGATGTGGCATTTGTACAACTGCTAAGAAGGATATGATTGATCTCCTATAGTTATACAATTCCATCAACGTAAATTTATTTAACTAGGCCGTTTCAGGTCTCCGCCACTTTATACCAATTTAAGTAATAACGATTACTTCCAAAGAAAAGAAACGTAAAAGAAGATTAACTAAAATGCGTCGACAATATTCTTGTTATCAGTCTCATCCTGATCGTTAAAAACGTAGTTAATCTACATCATAAATTATTTATAAAATCGGCTCGCAACCATTCGAATTTGTTTAGACATGAATTGACTGACGAAACTCCATCAATTGGAGGCGGAAAATTGTCTGTTTTACCCTAAGCGTATGATCTTATCCAACACTATTCAAAATGGATGGACCGATGCGGGCCTTATCAAAATATTTATCGTTACTCTCACGTTAACTGGCTGGCTTGCTGTTGGACTTTTATTCTTCTGTTGGAAGAAAATGAAATATATGTGAATAGTTTCCCCATGAATGTTCTGCCGTTTGGAATTCATCCTACTCTCATGTATAAAAGATAGACATCTATTTTACATGATACTAAGATTCCTAAACTAATAGGAGCAGCTGTGTGTCACTTCCATTTTTTACCTTGTCGTTTACTAAGTCTTAAGAAAGTATTATAATCTTTGAAAAATACGAATGCAAAATTTTGATAAATCCTTACGCTTTTGACCTTCTTGGATTCGAAAAATGTACTTCTGGCATTATGTCCGTCTGTTGTCGATTTGTATTACATTTTGAACAAATTTCATTCTTAGGAAACATGTATTTCTGGTTTTTTGAATGGAAATTAACATAGCAACTGCAAAACGAGGAGAACAAGGTGGTTAAAATTCGGTGTATTAAAGACGCATGTCAAATTGTAAGCCAAACCCAGCAAAAATGTTTTGCCGGTATATGTTTTCAGAGTCTTGCAAACTTGATAATTCAAAAACGAAATAATTTAAATATATCAAATTTGATGTGTGATTTTTTATTACAATTGTAGATCTGTGTCAAATTTTGGTTTCAATTGGGTTAGAAAAGCCGGTCTAAAGCAGAATTTTGATTTTCTGATAATATTAACCTTATGTCGGGGATAGGTAGCCAAAAAAATCACCAAGGATTACGAGATAGATTCAGTAAAAATGCTAACTTCGCACCAAAGATTATTGTTTCATAACTATCATACGCAAATGGCATGCAAGGTGGCTTCTGCCTTACCCAAGATACCCAATTTTCAACAGATAGTTGGGGATAGCGCTTTTATTAGAGAGTGTACTATAAAGTTTTGGGAAAACCCTTTCAGCTAATCATTATGAGTTTTTGAATCACAGAATTAGATATGCAAGTCCTTAACTCCTTGACATACGAATTTATTTAACTTTCTAATTAGATCACATCCTATTTTTGTCATTTATTGTTAATTTGATTTTTTCAATAATATATGAAGCATTTGATATTTAAAGTGTTTCAAATTGATTTTTGGATATTTAAATACTTAATTCGGTGGCTTAGTTGAAGACTTGAAACTAAAACTTCAGTAATTCGATGCGCGAGTCAGACACGTCATTGTATGAGAAGGGGTTAAATTATAACAGTTTTTAAATTTTTTCCCTTCTTTGGAACAATTGAAAACTTTGATAAGAATTAAAGGTTTCAATTCTATGGTTACTGCCAATGAAGGTCCTTTAAAATGGAAACGCTGCTTCGACAGTACGGAATGCAGGGTAATAGTTTTTCCCGATATTTTATTTAAATGCACTAAAGGTCCTTGGAAAGAACTATTATTTCTGACATATAACATGCTAAGAAGATTATATATTTTGAGATATTAACTATATATATTGGATATAAATGCTGAAGTTTAAAATAAAAGATAGTTTCTTGAATAATTTAGAATTATTTGAATTGAAAAAAAGAAAAGCCATATGAAATATTCTTCATAATTATATTCATCCTCAAATAATGAAACATGAACTTCATTACGAATGAATATCTTCTTTTTTTTCGCGTGATTTACAAAAAGTTAGCATCTGAATAATTACCTGCTGAGAAAAGACATTATTGAAAATAACAATAACAAAAATGGAGGGATTTAAATTTCATATTTAATCAATACATACACTAAACTAATGTAGTAAAAATGATTATCTCATTTCATTTTAAAATAAATTAAAATTGTTTTATTTCGATGAGCTACAGTTTTCATTTGAAATTAGTACAATTTAATTTGATTGAACAATCTTTACAAAATGATATAATCAAATATTAAATATGCTTTAAACACTTACTTTACAAAAATTCATTTCTTTTTATTATAGTAAATAGATATTGCCAAATATTTTATATTAGTTCAAAAGGAAAAAGGAAATCTACGAAATTCTTGTCTTCTTATTTCTTATTGAAATAATTAATTTTTTTAATATTTTCAATTATTCAGCATTATAATTTTATCTCCTAAAAGATTAAAATTAAGTTACAAAACCTATTTTTATTGAGAAAAAATCTAACTTTATTTTTACTTGCTTAAGCTGAATTTAATTTATACAAAAGTGTTTTACCTCAGATTTGATTTCAAATGTTCGAGCCAAAGTTTCTGCTTTCTTTTTTTGGGTAGGCTTAGGTCGAGGAAGCATCCATAAAGCTTCCATTTTCTTGCAATTGCAATTTGGCTCTGTTGGATCCTAGAATTACAGCAATTGATCACAATGATTGAAAACAAAATTAATTGAGAACGTAGTGAAATGATAATATTCTATAAAGAGTAAACAAGAGTAAATTTCAAAAAATCTGGCATTTTAATTTATGTACTGAAGTGATTATGCAGAGCAAAAAGATTTTACAGATATTTCTATCAGTTTACTAGATATACAAAATTGGAAAACTGAAAACTTTGTGTAAAGTAGATATAAAAATTCGAAATAAATCAATCTTTGAGATAGATTTTTAATCTGTTAATCATATTTGATTACCATAGATTACTTAAATTATGATGTACAAGAGTCTCGATGATGCTAAAACAGTTCCAACACATGTAACTACTGACCTTGTTGCTCAGCTGAAAGTTTATAAACATTCATAAAAATAAAGATAAACGTAAGTACTACTCTGGATCTTATACCTCTTTTCTAATGCAAATTTTCGAATGAGATTCAGTGTTTTCTGGTGGTTTTTGCTTGCATTTGTTTTATAACTTAATGTTTGCCTCAAGATTTCTATAATGAATCATTTTATTGTGGAATTAATTAGTGATATTCTTTGCATCTTTTAAACTTATTAAGTAGAAATTTTGTAGATTAGAGATACAGAGGCAGTTATGGTTTCTGAACGATTAAACTTTGACTAACGAGCCTAACAGCTACAATACTTACAAATTGAATTACTTATGATGATTGCAAGATAAATAAAACTGAAAATTCGAAAGACAATATTATAGATTATAGCTGGACGTAATTATGACCTTATGAGCAAAATATATATTTCCGCCTTTTGTGTTAATTAATAAAGTGTAAACATGATAATGTGAATGATGAATTGAACAATCCTGGACCTAATAGATTATTTCGATTGTAGAAAGGAATTATTTAATAATGAAGTACTTGAATAATTTTTTATTGTTTTGACTAAGCAATCATTTATCAAAATATTATTTGGATCATTAATGCATCATATTGCATTTATTAAACGCAATTAATACATAAGTAATTATCTCAGAAGGAAAAACAAGTAACAATTTTTTTTTGGCAAGCCTATAAATGGATTAAGATGGAAGTAAATACCATACTTACTAAAGATACCAAATACCATGAATATTCCCGTCCCGTCATGTTGTTGGATTCTGCCTGAGGTAAGAAAGCATATCTTAAGAAATACTGCAACATTTCAGAAATATTCATTGCCAAAATTCTTTTCACTTTTAATTTCCAATATTAGTAACTTTTTATTCATTTCTAAATACTACTTTTGAATATAGTTCATAATTGGAAGATATGCAGTCTTATATTACTTTTAATTTTTTTGATACACTAAGAAAATCCTTTCAACATATTCTCAATCGAAAATATAAAATTGAACCTTTATCAGATCGATCTATTGTAAAATCATGCTTTATCCATATATATACTCATCGGCCTACATGTAGTTTAAAACTATGTTTTCTGTTTATTTTTGGATGACTATCGATAAAATTTTCAGATAAAATAAATTTTTTTTTGATATTGAAGAAACATTTTCGTATTATTTTTATGGTAATTATGAACTCTATTTAGATTTCCTTATTGCATATTTCATTCCATTCTGTATACTTATATATTTTTGTCTGATAATTTATATTTTTAATAATTCTTCATAAGACTAAATTTTCCAACTGCATGTGATATTTTGTATACAGCACTAGCTCACAATGTGCAGTTACTAGTTTTCGGAAGTAATTTAATTCGTACACTAGACTTGAAGTTTATTTTGATCCTTAAATTGAACATGCTGTTTAAACGAAGTTGGTCAGTTGTTAATATTAATTAAAAGTTTATTTTTGTCTCGCAGTAGAAGCTGTGAAGTAGTTACTTCCAGATATCATTCTTTTTAATTAGAATTTCATAAATTTACAAATGGTAATTCGAAACAGAATAATAATGAAATAAAAGGAATTAAAAGTATGCTGTTCCTCAAAGCTAAAATTAACCCTTTGCACTCCGAAGGTGCCTTTGACTCAACATTCAAGATTGTGCATCATTTTGACGTTTTATTTATTTAATTTTCAAATTTAATTGTTAAAAACGCCTACATAATGGTTAAGAGATGTAGATTAATTTTTCAAAGAAATTCGACTTTAAAGAATTATGTATATTTATCTTTCATAGCAATAAACAAATCTTTGTATTAGGTGATAATTTTGCATCTAATTATTTTTCATCTTACAAAGGGTTAAAAAACCATGAAAAATAATCTTTCGACAACCAAAGAAATACTATTCTTTAAAACCAATAGCAAAAATACATTTTCTTGAGAGTTTCAGTATGGTGAAAAAGAAATAGAAATTATTATTTCGTAAAAATAGTAATTATATTAACAGAATTCTATATATTGTTCATTTAAAGATTAGTAAGTTTATTAAAAAAAAAGAAATTCTGAACTTCTACGAATTGTATTTTAGGAAATGACATAGAAGGGGTGTTCAAATGAAAAAAAATACGACACAGCACTGTAGGTATAAATGAAGACTTCATTCGTAGTAAGAATGAGCACCATATGCCTGAACACAACGATCCCATTGATTAACGAGCCGAAGGATTCATTGTTCACAGAATTCCTGTGGCCGTGATGAGACCCAGTCCTTCACAGCGTCCTTGAGTTCACAATTCAACCACTGCTACTTGTTGAATTCCTCGACAGCAGAACTATTAACTTCGATGTGTACTGTGAGACCCTTCGAAAACTACGCAGATCCATTAAGAAGACAGGGACTGCTCACGAAGGGTGTGGTTCTACTCCATGATAACGCGCGTCTACACGTCTCAAAGGTTACACACGCGGAACTGGCAAAGTTCAAATGGGAGCAATTCGACCATCCACCCAACAGCCAGGACATGTCCTGCGATTTTCATGTATGCCCCCTTGAAAAAACATCTGAAAGGGAAGCACTTCCACTCGAACGGCGAACTACAGAATGTTATGAATGACTGGGTATCATCACAAACATGAATTCTGTGAACAAGGAATCTCAGCTCGTTAATCAATGAGATCGTTGCACTCAGACCTATGATGTATAATTTGAATAAAGTCATCATTTATACCCACAGTGTCGTTTCGTCATTTTCATTTGAACACCCCTTGAATAATGGCAGTAAAACTATATCTTGTAAGTTTGAAAGAACAAATATTCCCCAAAATTGAGCAGAAGCCCGAAATGAAACATTTTTGCTCATATATAGTTCAAATAAATATTATTTTATATTCAAAATTTCTACTTATTATCCTCTTGCGATATTCTTAAATCTTGCTCATATATATATTAAATCAACTTATTATTTTATTCCATTTAGTTTTCAAATTTTTCTTTCGTTGATACATTATCTTAGTATTTTTATCAGCATATCATATGTAGATTGCAAATAAACTTGCGTACATGTAAATTGAATTGATTATAATAAGATAATATTTGGTGGTATTTTATCAATTATATTTGGCACTATGAATAGCCAAATTGAGGATACCATGATATTTTTTATTAATTTTAGTGGAATTCAATACCTAGTATTCAATCTTTATATGCTTATTATGTATATTTATTTGGTATATATTGAAAATTACGTTTTCTTAAAGTACATGGTTTAAAATTTTTTAGATGAGACTCATAATTTTTATTTTACTTGCATTAGTAGAGAAAAAAAGGAATTGAAATTCCTAAATCTTTTAAACTAAGCGCAAAACTTTAAGGTTTATTAAAGATTCAATTTGTTTCTTTCCAGATTCTGATATTTCGGAAGTATTTTTGTGATTTGTAGTTTAATTTTCTTTGTCATCTAAAAATAATATGTATTTGATAGTGAATCCAATTATAATATCCAATGGTTAATTGCACAGAATATTCGATTGCAGTGTAAGGGAGCAATACTTTACGAAGCACAACTGAACAATTTAATGTTATTGAACAATTAACTAGAGTAGAAACTTTAAAATGCCATTATTTGTTTAAAGTTGATAAATTTGATCAAGCATAACAAATCATAATAATTATCATATGCAAAAATAGTTATTTATATATTTTGTATTATTTTACTGTATGTAATTAATAGTTATTTAATAGTAATTTGAAAAACTTTATGTAGCAAGTATAGCTGAGTTGTAGCTAAGATTATTTTTCATTATTTTTCCCTGTTTTTTACTAATAAAACAAAAATAGATAAAGAATTATGGTTCAATATTTTAAAAATATTTTCAATTATAAATTTTTATAAGAATTATATTTTGTTAATTATATTCTTCAAATCTATTGAAAAGATTTAATACTACAAAAATGGAATAGAAAAAATTAAGATTTATACAAAAAATGATTGCGAAATTTTAAATTTTTCCATATACACTCTTTTTCTGAATTTTCGAAACAATAAAAATAATCAATATTTTTCAAAAAAAAAAAGATTTTAAGAAATTGTTTTATAAATAAATCTTTAAGATTTAATTTACTGTGAAGTTTTGTTTCAAAGTCTTAATGAGCATTTCCTGCAAACTTTTGACGTCCAAAGCTTGATTTATGGTTAATATTATTTGAAAAGTTTCAGCAGCTAAATCTTGATTTATAGTTATTGTTTTTGCACACACTTACAACATCCAAAGCTTGATTTATCGTCTCTGTTGGACCGATGACGAAGTAATAAGCGGTATCGCTTCCTTTCATTTTCAAAATTTGTTGTTGGATTTTTTGTCGATTCGGTTGAACTTTGAGGATTGTTGCACGCGTTGCAATGTTTTGAAGTAAAGTGGAAGATTTTTGATCGAGCTCTGAAAAAAAAATGAAAACAAAATATACAAACATTACATGAAATTTCACTAAAATTAACAATGCAAAAACTTTTATTCGTAAAACGAAACCAAGAAGATGACCAATTTTTTACTAAAATCCATATAGTTTTCTAGGAAAGTGACCGCCCCAATAGTTTTTCTTCGATGCGTAATCCCATTATTTCAGCTGCAACAATTACCTCAGAGAAGAGCATCTGTACAGACCATTTTTATCTCTAGGAAAAATAAGCTTAAACACGCAAACTTCAAAAGTTTTTCTAGTTAAAATGAGTTTTTCTTATTGTGGCTGTCCTTTCTCATGTAATTGGTACCTAAAATTTCATCATGTATGACATTTACAAAACGACCATGCTAAAATTTGTAATAGTTTGAGCACAGTATTTTAAAACATTTTTATCGATTTTTCTAAAGCTATTTCGATGTTTCTTTTACTAAAATTTGTATAGCAATTTATCTTATTACAATTTAAAAGACAAGAAAACAGATGTAATGATAACAACTGTGTATTCGGAGAATAAAGAAATATAGTATAATCATAGAATTGTTGGAGGTAAGGAACTAATAATCATGGATTCAGCATTGCAAAGCATTACCAGTTTAGAGTAGAAACACTCAAACCTTTTGTTGTCTCTAATCAAGTTTCAATAAAAAAAATCGATGTAATTGATCTACAGTTAATTATTTTTTCTAATTGAATAGTTTGATTCAATCTTTTAATTGTATGGTGGATTTTATTTTTTTAGTCGGTTTAAAAATGCGAAGGTTATCAATTATGTAAGATTATTCAAGTGATTCTCTGGAATTAATTTTTATTTTGATTAAATTACAGTTTAAATATTAAAATTTATTTGATTCGAGATACGAACCAACATGCATGTTTGCATGTGAGGAAAATATTAAAAGACATTTTGTACAATATACCCAAATATAAATCTTTAATTAAATGTTTAAGATTCTTTTAAAATTATTTTGCGATAAAAATAGGACAGAATTTGTGGAAATTTCGCACTTTCAGTACTGTAAATCGGGTCAACAATTTACAACTTCCAGGTTTAGATAAACAATTACGGACGAATCAATTAATACTATCAATTAGAAGCATTTTGAACAAAATTCGCCAAGTTGATCGTACATCTTTACTTTCACGTGCATGTGAATGCCGTAACTCAAAAGCAAAAACTTGGGTTTGTGAAATTTAGTGCACAGTTTTCAGCTAAATCACACATCTTTATTAGATTTTGAAATAAGTTTTCCAAAGAGTTGAACATCTGTTGATTTGTATTTTCGCATATATGTAAATGCAATGAATTATAAAAAATAAAATTTGGTATGAGATCTTAGAATTACTATTTTTTGCTCAGTGTCAAATTTTCGCTTCAATCGAAAAAAAGGCTTCCATAGTACATTTTCGATTTATTAAACGCTCCTCCTATCAGTTAATAATAGCCAAATATCATATACTTATTGGCTCTGACGTAATTATTGTTCACCACGTGAATTCGGTTAATTAAACACAAGTATTAGCTTTCTTAACTGTGCTATGAAGCTAAGAATTCCAATGTGTGTTGACAGAAGAATCTGAGAACTTATAATCTTCACGACATTGTTCAAGATCCATAATTTCATGTCAGGCTGGAAATATGTTTGAAAATTTCAGGGAGATCCCTCTTGTTGGTTATTTTTATGTGCGGAGGCAAAAATAAGGCACTCAGTGAATTGGTCCACTATTGCCCAGAATGGAATCACATTCTCCAATGTCGTAAAGAGAAAATACTTTTTTGTTTCTTGTTCTAAATTTCTGTTTTCAAATGATATTTTGAGATATATCCCTCACCCCTCAGCCTAAAATCTAAAACTTGAAAGAGGTATACTCAGTTACATATCAATCGGGATGTAAACATACACTAAAATAATGCTAGCGGCAGTCTATACGCCCAAACACTCGTGACATCAGTTCTACCTACATAATGCTTATACTAAACATCATTGATTATACAATTAATATGGTGCGAGGACCCACGCTCTTTGCTACTCAAATTCATCAGCGTCAAAAAAGCATTAAACATAACCACAGCCACTGCCCACAGGGCAAACTTTGGCACGCGACATTGCTATCCCAATTCTGGTGGTTTGAGCACTATTCCACCCACCCTCTTATTTTTGGGGAGACAACATGAAATGCGTGATTTGAATCATCTATAGAGGAAAGTAATTTTTCGATATTTCCAGATACTTATAAGTGATTTGGATTATTAAATCTGAAAATATCATTTTGTTATTTTAAGTTCCATTTCAGTGATTTAGATGTAACTATTGTAAAAGTGGCTTAATGAGTTTTTATTCTTTTCTGTTCCCATGAATAATTTATTTGATTAATTTCTATGATTGTGGATAGGAACTGTTATTTAAGTTATGACTTCGAGTTATTTTGAGATCTTATTGTTTATTAATTTTAGATTGTTTATTACTTAAGCATATTAAAGTTGATTAATCTTCAAATAGTTGAATAAAACCTTTAAATCGGTTTAATTTTACTTTTTTTAATTTTAATTATTTGTTAATTCAGATTTGTCTTTTCCTTCGTTATTTATGGATCGGATCATTATCTTTTTTGGATTTTCTCATTAGTGTTTTAAGCGCGGTACCATTCTGAGTTCTCTAAATGCAGCGTTTTCTAATAATTTTTAAAGGATCAATGCATCATTAAAATTAATTTTTAGCCTTAACTTCACTTTAAATTGTTTAATGGATATTTTAAACGAAATATGCAATATTTATTAATGCTTGTACCTATGTAATCTTTTTCTTTCAGACAGTATATTTGCTGTACCAGAAGAATTTTTTTTTCTGCCAATGGTTTTGTGTATAGAATGTCTCTAAGAAGTGGAACACGCTTTATTTTCCAAAACATTGCACAAATACATGTACTTCTCATTAGAAAATTCCATTAAAATAACTTGGGAAATGGTATGAAAACATTTTAGCTTTATTACATGTTGATAGTTAAAAGTTAAAAATTAAAATTTACATGCATATCCATTTTTATAAAAGTATCAGTAAGTAATATGTTTCTCTTAAATTCATCTGTGCTTACACAGTGCCATGCTTCTATCTACAAATTTTACAAAGACATACTAACTTTAAAATTTAGAGGGATTTATCACAAATTTAAATAAAAATATTTATTGTATTCAAATTTTGTTATAAACATTATATTTCATTACTTAGATAAAAACATTTATTTCATGCAAAAAACTATCATGAGTAAACATTTGTCTAGTAATACACCATTCGATAATTGTGACATATTTTTCAAGTTATGTTCATACTAGTCTACGAACATGTCCAGAAATCAATATTTAAGAACCGACAATGTAGAAAATATTCTTAATTAATAAATGGTATCCATATAATATGTGTAGAATCTATAGACTAATATAAAGTCACATGGATTATTGTTATTATGTACAAGATGATCATAAATGGTAATTTTTATAAATATGTGGTGTAGCAAATTTGGAAAATCTTTGGTAAATTCTATTTCGTATAACGATTTGCTGAGAGTAAGAAAGCGGTGTACTCATTGGCATTTTTTTTTCATCTGAGTCATATAAAGATTAATTTTTTGTTACTTTTTGTTATACCTTTCTACAGAAGCTAAAGGTTTTTTTCCCTACATATGGATAACTTATTTGATGAAACTTGCCTAATTGCAATAGTTGAGTAAACGAACGCTTGTTCCGCTTTTTTGTGACACCCTGGATTTGTTCACTTTCTTTTCTATGTCTTTATAAACCTTGTATACAGCTGTACTCTAGTGTACAGTCGTATGATTCATTGATGATTATATATATTTTGCAGAAAGAGAAAATTAAATAATATATTGGGCAATCGGAAAATACTACAAATTTTTCTTTCAATCTCATAAAAATAGGAAATATCACTTTTCTATTTCATTTGAAGTTTCCTCATTTGTAAAGGATACTTTTTAGACTGTTTCCACCTATAATCTCAAAGTGAGTATCAAACAATCACCTGTAGTAGAAGTTCATGTTAATGCATGTATTAAAATTAAGAATGTCTGAGAAAAGGCAATAAGAATTTTAAAATTTCTTATCTCCTTCCTCAGATTACTAAAATTAAACATGGCTTTATAATGATTTAAGAATTTATTAAGTCAGTTAAAAAACCAGTATAGTAATTTTTTATCGTACATTTTGTTACCATGAGTGTAAATAGGCATACATTTTACATATTATCAACTGAGTGAAGGTAAGAAACGACAAATTTAAGTTGCTGAATGAATTCTCACCAATGCTTTCGTCAAAAAGCACCCCTGTCGTCGTCATATTTTGGTGTGAAGCAATGTCTCGGACCACTTGAGTGATGATGTAACCAGGAGGCGGTATTTGAACAAGATACTGTTTTTCCAGGCTGCTTAAATTTTCCCATTCCATGATGCCATTCATCTTTCCGTATGTTGCACTTACAGTAGGAATACCCATTTTCCGAACTACTTTCTTGACTAATGTCCCAGCTCGGTTTCCAACTGCTCTGGGTCTGCGAGTCGTGTCTATTATAACAGTAGGATTCGGTTTAGTCAGCCTCTCACAAACTATAAAAGAAAAAAAAGTATCTTTTCACACAACCTTCTTTATAATAGCTTATAAAACAATCTTTCTGGAAAAAGTCATACATTTTTAGGTAATTTATTTGTGTCTAAAAGTAAAGTGATTTGCTTTAAACAAAAAACCTTATAATGCAATTGAAATACATAAATGGAAGTAAATAGGCTTGTATTATTTTGATATAAATAAAATCTATAAACTTATAATATGGAAAAAACGAGAAAGGAAAAGTGAATCTGTATACAGGGTTCTTCTGTTCATTTATTTTTATTCTGGTACTAAAAGCAGAAGATATTTAGAATGATCTTGCTGAGTGTTGCCTCTGACTCAAAAAATCAACAATTTTCAAAATAGGTGAGCTCTCTACTTATTATTTTTAAAAAAACCTAAGGGAGATTGGTTTACTTGAAAGTTTCTTGTAATTGAATAAATATGCTTGTGTATGCTGAACTAAAGATAATTACAAAAGAACTTTTAGCGCCTGCGTCCTAGTATAGGGATAGCGAGTCTTCCCCGTGGTCTGGACGTCCCTGGTTCGAGTCCCGATTCGGGTATGATTGTTCTTCTGTGTTTTATCTGTGAAGTGTGTGAATGTGTCCCCCTCCCCCGTAAAAAGGGATTGGGCAAACAAAGGTGACGCAAGAAATAGTCAAGTCGTGCTCTGTCTAGTGTCAGCGAGCTTGTAAAGTGCCATAAATCCCAACACGCAATGTCAGAGCTATTAGTGTGCCAGCTCTGGCAATTCCCTTTTGGCGATTTATCGCTTGTAAGCAGCTAGTGCACAAGTATTAGAAATCCAAAATGTATTTTTGAGACCTTTTATCTACTAACTGAACAAATTTCACACAGTTACAATTGTACTCAAAAAATTTGCATACCAAACTTCATATATTAGATCACGGCGATTTTGAGTTATTCCATTTATATGCCGACAGATGGTCAACTCGTTGACGGTAATGTTTCCGAATCGGATACATATCTATATTTTAGATTAAATCTGTGTATCAAATTTTATTCTTCTAGCTTTCTTTACTTTTATTTATTTTTATCATATTAAATTATAGACGAACAATCGGACAGATAGATTTCCTGAAAGAATTTCATTCAAGATTTGAAAGAAATCTATAAATTTTGTGTAAAGATCATATACTGAGTTTCGTTCGTTTAGTTCGATTGTTCGTTAGTTTTCAGTAATCACATTCATAGACCGAATTAAATTGTGTATTTCGAACGCAAGCAGATCTAAAACGTGGAAATTCGTAAAATTCCTGAGTTTGATTTTTTTTAATGATTTCAATAATTTTTTATTCTTAATATTGTTGCAAGCGGCCGAACACCGCAAAAACGTGCCAAAAATGGCGACGTTTGGCGAGGAGCTATGCGCCAGTTTGGTAGGTTTGGCGAAAGGAATAGTATAGTAGCCTCTGGATCGTGCGCGCTGTTTTGAGAAGTTTCGTGTGTTTCGGGGCACGCGCTTCCTCGGCTATATAAGGGACGAGTAGCCGGTTGTTGAAAGTTTTCTCTCGGAAGAGAAGCGCCTCGCTGGACTAGAGGATTAGTGGGCTGTGTTTGCATTTGCTGTTAACGTTGTATTATTGAGCTCGCTGCGATTTACGGTTGCTGTGCTATACGATAGCTGTTTTGCAATCTGTTTTTATTGTGCATAAGACTTGCATTTACGCTGTAAGTGACTATTGACTGCTGGATTGTATTTATCTGGAATTTTTACTTTAACAATTATCCTGTAAATAACTGTAATTAAATTTGTTTGTGCTGTCCTCAAGTAAAATCCATTCAATCCCAACCCACTACTCTAAAAACGTAACAATATAAATTGTACAAAAAATTAAAGGATAGGGAAAATTTTAAAAATTAGCCCCTAATTGGTATTTTCTACTAAAAAAATTGGTATTTTCTACCGAGCTTAAACAAGATAATACAATTTCGACATTCGAATAGAAATATTCAGTTACTTTTGAATGACAGAAGGATATTTTAAATTTAACTTTTCTCCAGAGAATAATATATATTTGTTTCCAAAATAATACAATACAAATGATTTTATAAAATATTATCATATCATTTAGGGTTACTTTTGATGTAATAATGCTATATATTTTCTAATTACCTTTGTTATATCAAAATCATAAATACTGATGCAGCAACTCTGCTGAAAGTCAATAATTTAATTTAGATACAGTATGTATATTTTAAGAACAGATTTATGAGATGCCATTTATAAATTTGATAAAAATAACATGTATTTATGGTTATTATTTCATATGCTAGTGATACACCATTTACAGATTAAAGCTATCTATTTCCCCCAACTCATATATATATATATATATATATATATATATATATATATATATATATATATATATATATAATATTATTTCAAATAAAACAAATATTTTTAGTAAATAGCACAGAAAAGATTGCTGTTTAAAAGTATAAAATGATATTAGATGTATAAGATGTATAAGAGGGAAACAAAAGTAAAGAATTTGGTCTGCTCAACAAAAATTTGTTATACCATATTCATCGAAATTTGCCGTTCCTTTGTGCACAAACCGTAACAAAAACTCTTGTGTCCTTAAAAACAAATTACTTTCCCTCTCTGTTTGTCAAAAGTTAAAGACAATATAAAAATTTTTGAAAATCAAAACATTCTAAATTTTAAAAATGGATACCTGCCATTAGTACCTTTCAATTTTATCGTATATGACACTGTATTCATGGGAAATTAAAAAGCTTGACATTAATTCATCTGAAGAAATAATGAAATCCCCATTTCATTTCTAATACTGTTGACCTTTTCGACAAGCAAACGAAAATGGAATTTTAAAAAAAAGAAAAAAAAGAGGAGAGGTGGGTCTTTTTTTTTAAATAGATTTTTCAACTCTTCCTTTGAGGCCTGAAGACATACTATAGCAAGTTTTCCTGGATGAGGGTCAACTTTCAAAGGTTGACATTTCAAAAAAAAAAATCCGTATGTTGTGAGAAGAATTCCCGTTAATTGAGGTGATAACAATTTTCGAGAACTCGTTAAGTTTTCTACAATTGTTTGCCTGAAGCAAACTGATATAGAATCGTGCAAAAATAACTTAATGCTTGTGTGCTAAAAATATTAATCACTCTAGATTTCGCTTATTGTTTCGACGGCAAGGGTGTTTAACAAGTAAGAGGAAAATTAATTTACTTCAAATTTATTTTCTATAGAAATTTGCTAAAATTAACTCAGATATTCAGTAAAAAATCACTTTCTTTTCATTATTCATTTAAAATACAACTTTATTACAAAAGTCAAAGTAGAAAAAGTTAATGATATAAATAGAGGATAATTTTCTTATTTTTTAAAAAAATTAAGTGACTGAGGTTATAAATAGTTTTTAAAATAAGTTTTAGATTTTGCTAAGGTACTCGTAACTTATTAAATGGATGTTTCTTAATGCAATTTTAAATTTTTGTAAAATCTAGAGAGAATAAAATATCCTCTTTTATGTCAAACTCCTTGCAAACTGAGATATTAAAAGATAGTTTATTTTGTACTTACATTATGCAGTTGAACTTCAAGGATATATATATAATTATCCAAGGAATCGACTATAATATTTAAAAAAAGTTTGTTCTGTACTTACATTATGTTCTTTGACTCCCGAAAATAATAAATGTACCTAAAAAGGCAACGTATTTAGTGGAAAACAAAAGAAAATATTGTTTGTTTTCTACTTGCACCATACTGCTTGGCTCCAAAGCATTTTAAAATTACTGTGAGTTTGACTTTATAAAAGGAAATGCCAATAGAGTTTGTGATTGCTATAAAATAAAATTCATTGCATTTTTTTTCAGTTTTTAATCACTTTCAAATGAATAAAAGCTGTTATAACTTCAACTGTGAATATAGATAAGAAAATAAACAAATAAAGTATTAATCAGCAATTAATAAAAAATAATTTTAATTATATTATGGATATACTTTTATGAAACAGTTTAAAACAAAACATTTCATTTATTATTTTTACTAAATATTAACAGTTCTAAATTTCTTCTATGTCCTCTAATTCTGGGTTAGGACACAATGAGGTGTCATTATTTATCAGGTTTGAAACATTAAAACAATTATTCCCATAATCCTTCAACAATTAAATTCTTTTTGCTCTTCAACTTTCTTGTGTTACAAAATCAATTGGACATGAGGTATTTTGAAGAAATGTGACGCCATTCATCTTATTTCATATTTGATAAATTTTCTTTAGTTGTAATAAACATATTTAATTCATTATTATTGAAATAATTAACATCTGATGATGACAGGAATGAAAAAGTGTCGGTATTTGACCAAATTTTTAATACCTGCATATGTAAAGAAGACAATTTTTCACTCACAATTTTTTTTAACTTATGATACGTCTTATCCGAAGCAAATGCTTGTTATTTGCTAAAATATGACAAGCAGAGAAGTAGGTTTTGAGGTACAAATGGATGATTTTTACATTTATTGAAATACCACAAATTCAATAAACGTAACGTCTTTGACAATAGTGCTACTAATGTACTGTAGCTTCTGATATTTTAGATCAAATATGTCAGAATTTAACAATGTAAATCTAATGAAATATTACTTTAAATTTTTGGGAAGAAAAATATTTTGGTTTTTCTTAAGATTTGGATCGGTAGTTTTATCTAAAACTAATCAAGAAAGAGTAAATACAGGGTGTTTTTTAAAAACTGACGGTACTGAGAAATCTTTAGTTCGAAATATCAGCCGCAAAGCCACCAAATTTTGTACGGGAACTACTGACAATTTGAGAAAAAGAAATCCACGAACAAAATCTAGTTAGAAAAGTTGCCGATAGGGGGAAGGGGGCACTTTTGATCTAAATTTTAAGTTTAATTGTATGAATTTTTTTTTAAAAAAAAAGCTACAATAAACAGATAAATAAATAAAAAAGCATTAAATTTTTCCACAAATGCGCTTTATTCGAAAAAATAACTTCTGTTACTGATTACAAATAAAAAAAAAATGAGGAGATTCTATTCGACTTCATTTTTATTCTTTGTTTTTTTTGTTTTTATTCAGTAGAATCGCTTTCCCAGGGAAGACATCGGCTATTTTTAATATGATCTCCGTTTTCTTGGAGCAAACATTGCATTTTGCACATCGTACTCTCTACAGCTGAAAGTAACATTACAGGATGCATGTTCATAATAATCCGTGTTATGTTTTTCTCTAAGATTTATAAGTTCGAGGCTCCCTCAAGATAAACCGTCGATTGTAAATAACCCCACAGAAAAAAGTCGCATGGGGTTAGATCCGGAAAACAAGGTGATTATGCAACCCCAAAACAGCGGCTAATGACTCTTTCTTCTGTGAAGTGACGGCGTAACATTTGTTGTACGAATATATCAATATGTTGTGGTAGTCCATCCTGCATAAAGAAAATTTTGGGGATAACAAAACTACTCAGCATATCATGATATCTTTGAGTGTTTACGGAACAAGTATGTGGTCCTTTTTGGGTCATAGTCTAAGAAAAGTAGGGTCTGATGATAAAATCTACCATAAAACCTCACCAATCAGTTACTTTTTGAGAAGAGTAAGATTTCTTGAATTGCGTGGGGTTTTTCAGATCCCTAAATTCTAAATACTGAGTGTAAACAGACTCATTCAAATAAAAATGGGCCACGTAACTCCAGAGAATTATCCAATGCAAAGCCTCGTCGATCTCAATCCTGGCAAGAGCAAAGTTTAATAGAAGATCATAATCTGTAGGTTTTAATTCATGCAAAAGGCTAATTTCATATGAATAAAATTGAAAACTTTTTCTTAAAACTTTCCATATTGTTGAAGCACTAACATCCAATTTCCGGGCAACTTCAGGTGCTGCTATGACCAGCAAGGATAGTCTATTTTCTTTCAACGATTAGTCGCAACATCTGTGGTCGTATCCTCCGATACCGATAACCGTCTTCAACCAGACCGAGTTGGAAAAGAACGCGTTTCTTCAAATTTTTTAATCATTGCTTTTACGGCATTAATTGACCGAGGTCCTTTACGTAAATTATTTCGACTTCTAAATTTGTGAAGAGTTACCGTTGAATTGGATAAAAGAGTTTCACAAGTAAAGCATGTTGTGCTAAAGTGAGTTTTACAAATCAACTGATACTTGAAATCATTTTCACTATCCCGCTTCTTTTTTATAACTCAAAATACTGGCCCTGGTATCGACAATATAATCGGTATTTTGAATTTTGAATTTTTTCCCTGTGTTTTATGCAAAATTTTGGTTACCTTAAAGCGTAAAGCGCCACATTTTCCCCATAAAGGCAACTTTTTTATTTTTATGTGTTTATTTATTTTTGTGGATTCTTTTTTCCCATGTCGTACCAGTTCAAAATTTGGTAGTTTTGTGGCTGATAGTTAAAGCTACAGAAGTCTCTGAGTAGCATTAATTAAAACTCTCTCTCTCTCTCTCTCTCTCTCTCTCTCTCTATATATATATATATATATATATATATATATATATATATATATA